>JAVQJG010116512.1:0-52558 GCA_036024015.1 Craterocephalus amniculus
AATTCAAATCAAAGATATTTCATAGAGGGTGCAATGCTTCACAAGGAAACTTGCAAAATGATAAGCATGAATGTAACAATGTCTTTTGGAAAGCTGATACTGGGGCTGCAAAGAAAACATAATAAGCCTTTTGTGAAGATAGTTGCTTTGTTTTGTTAGCATTTGTATTCCATTCATCAGTTTCTGACTGTTGTACCATATATTAGATAATTACACAGAAAGAGCAATTATGTTTGTATTTAAATGAGATGAATCCCTCAGTACTACAGTGGAGTTAAATGCTGGAGATGATCTGTCGGATTAACATGAGTTGTAAACAAGCAAGCTATAAAAACTAAGATTGTGGCACCCTTCACTGATCACTAATAAGAGGCGTCTGCATGTTAGGACTGATTTACAAAAAACATTGATAAACGCTTTTTGAGACAGGTTTGGGTCTTCACATATAAAGACAATTTTGGCTACTGAGGATAAATTTATGCCAGTTGGTTGAGTAAAGCTGAGAAATGTTGCAGCCTCATTTGGCTGGGTTTTCTTCAACATTTCACTTTACTCAAGCAAACCAAACCACATGGAAAATGTCACATAGTAACAGCTGCTCGTTTGGGGCAGTCTTACCCAAAATGACCACTGAACGAGAAAAAAAAATTACTCCAAACAAACCATGTTTGCAAGCAGACCAGGTTCTGTTTGACACTGAAGGAAGCTCCAGTATTAATGAGCCTCATTTGTTGAAAAAATTTGATTCATAAGCATAACGATCTGACCAGCATAGTGTGGGAAGCACTGGGGGAAAAACTAAGAAAAAATAACTATAGTATGAATATACTGACAATGGGATTTATTAAGGATTATCTCAATCAAAGTACAGGGTTAAAAGGAAATTGTTGTTGGACAACTCCAGCTTCATTTATTCTAACTTCAGTTTAATCTATTCTAAAGTCCTCTTCATAACTGTCAGAAAATGTTTCCAACTCTTACTAATGTCTTGCTTTTAGTGTGAAATGTTTAATTACAGAATTGGTCCAGAGTCAATTGGTTCTTCTCATTAAGGGTATTTATTAGTTCTGGCTCTGATCTGCATTCATTGGAACATAACACCTGGTTGTGGATGCTAATTTTTCAGTGAGAATGTTACACTCGAGCACACCAGATTGACCTCAGCTCACTTTTCTTTTACAGTCACACGTCTGTTCATTCTGCATGGAGGCACTGAAGCTGGCAGCAATAACTATTAAACAGAAGGAGAAGAAACATCAAGTTGTTTTTAAGACAGACGGTACTTGCACTAGTTCTGGTGCAGACAAATGGATATTATTCAATATCTGTTCAATTCAACTTTTTTTTACAACACCAGTTCATGGCATGTCCAATTCAATCCAATTAATCCAGTCATTTTCAAATATAATCAAAGTGTTTAACGTATATCTAACTTTCTATCAACATGATCAGTTACTGTAAGTGGTTAGAATTACACTTTGCTTAAAGGTAAGTTACAAGACCTGTGTAAGTCAACATGAAAACATGAGATTTAAATCTTTAAAATGTGGTTATGACATCTTTTACGTTTCATTTTGTTAACATTAAATAAAGACAGATAAGATACACATCTTAGCTTATATTGCATGTTTGCTTAATCTGGTTAAAGTACACATAGGGATCTCAGATTTCTCTATAATATACAATATTTTTGGAAGTACACGGAGAGAAAACCTCCTACTTATATATTTTAGGTTAGTTAGCGTTCATTAGGATAGCTTGGGAATGTAATTACATTTCATTTTCAAAGATTTAAGATGATACAATAACATGAAGTCATCAAGATTTGTACTTTGATTATCTATGCAGTTTTGCCCTGTTTGTTTTGTTGTGTGCGTGTTTGTATATTAATGTTGCTGGAGATTACATTTTCATCCGAAGGGATTTGGACTGCAGCTGCTTGTGGTTCACACCTCAAATATTTCCAGAGATAAAATGAAAGTTACGTTAGAGAGCTCAAAACCTAAAATTGCTGTTCTACTCCTACTTCTTTCAAGGCCTCAGAAGAATAACATTCTGCTACTGTACTGTATGTGTTACATACATTATTCATCATGCACAGACAACTGCTGCACCACGACTCTTAGTTCCCTTTGATACAATAAATGCACACCCTGTCAGAGATTTCTGGATGCATACTGAGCCATTGTTTGAGTTGAGCTATAAAATATGAATAGGAACCTCTGTGCGTCTGTTGGTGGGGGCTGGACTGATGCTAAGGATTGTGAGAGGAGGGCAAAGAGGACAGAGAGTGGAAGGAGCTCCAGGCTGTGCAGGAGAAGCAAATGGCAATCAAACCCATGGCAGGCAGTGAGTGCATCGACTCCAACATCACATGCACGACCTTCTCCTTCGTCTGTTTCACCTACACCATGAATATCAGGTAACAATGACACGCATGGCCTACAGCCCTGCTTTGTTGTCAGCACAATTTACCACTTTCTCAGAGTCACAAATCCAGGATTTTAAATAGCTGTGTGATGGACAGGACACATTCTTCAGGTTAAGGTTATGCGGGGTTTAAGTTACTGTAAAGGTTAGATATTCACCTGTCCATGACATGTCCCCACAAAGATAAGATTGTAAGGATGGCTGGAGATTTGCCTGTCTGTGGCTTCTGGCTAACAGCTCAGACTGATAGCATGTGTAGGGTTCACCTCCTGTTCCCTGCTCCGTCCCACACCATATGGAGAAAGGTCAAATCCAGTAAGACACATGCACAGAAACACACACACAGAGAAACACACGCACACACTGAGGATTTCAACACAGCAATGGTTCAGAAAGTCTCCCTGTTGAATCATCCGTACAAACAATGAGATTCCAACAGACTGCTGCTTTTACAAAAAGTCATCAGGTTAGAGGTCACGATAGACTCCAGACTGCAAAGCATAATTTCTGTACTCTGTTATGGGAGCAATCCGCAATCAGTCAGACTTCACCCCTATTGCCAACTTTAATACCAAATGCAATGTAAATAATCCCAAACATAATGAAAAAGTCATTGGATCATTAAGATTTTTATTATCTGCATAGTTTTTATCATAAAAAAGCATTTTATAAAACCAATAAAAAAAGAACCATTTTCATGTCTTCAAGCATTTTATAAATCCATATCAGTGTGATGGCAACCTCATAATGTTGTAAAATGGCAAAGCAGGGATGTTTGGAGGGATTTTAATTTAATTTGACTCATGTTTCAGGGAAAAATCATCAACCATCTTTAGTCTAAATTAGTTAAAGGGTATGTAAAAATTTGTATTCTTTGTATTTGTATTGTTTGAATGGCTTTAATAAAGATAATAACCACCATCTCATCACAATATGATTTACATTATTAAACCTGCTTGATTTAAAGCTCGCTGTCCAACAAAGTCTAACAGAGTAGCAACACACACTATAAAATTCAAAATTAAAATGAGTTTAATGCTAGCTCTTCTTAACGAAAAAAACAATAGATTTCTTTTGCTCTGCAAAAACCTAAGCAGTCTGTTACTAAAAATAGAACAACGGCAAAAAATTATATCTGATTGCAGCGGCTGCACAATGACGAGCTTCCTCATCTCTTTTTTTTTCTAAAGACATCCAGCTCACTTGACAAGCTAACAACTCTGTCCCTGTACAGCACGAGTTTACTACCGTGCCGATTCACAGACATTTATGATTTATACATTTATTTATGATATATGCCTTTACCTAAAAAACATTCACAATTTGATTCCTTATATAGTTTTTGTAAAGATCATGTGTGACACAAAAGCTCATTCTTCACAATCTCCTTTTCCTGTAAAAACCAGCTCCCAAGCAGTGAAGTTATTACAGAGTGATCCTTGCCACTGACATGTTACGACTGATGAAAGCTCACTTATGTTCTGGAAAGAATCCTTACTTGATTGAGTCATGAGCCTTGTGTCATAAGACTCGAGTGGATTCGCTAATGCGCATTAGACCTTCAATGCAGATATCATGCAGCCAGTACAAGCTGGTATGGCATAAGATAACTGCAACAAATCAGTTACTTTTCTCTGCCCCCCTTGCATGATATAAAGTGTTTGTGTATTATACTGATGCAATTCTCAGTGTTATTGAAGATCGTCCCAGTTTACATCATTTACAAGATACTTCCCAGCATCATAGTTATGGTTTGCATCACTTGATTTGAATGCTTCAGTGTTTTCAGTGTTTTGCAACTGAATGCAATAATAGCTGAATAAATATAGACCACTAGACAGCAGAACATGCTTCATTGTACACTAGATAAGAAAAGCTATTCCAATTGTATAAAGCTGTACCAGAAGTACATTAATGTTGTTAAATTATCAAAGCGAGACAAGTCCTGCTGTGTTATTTTAGGAGGAAGAAATACTACATATCTAAATTGCACAGCTCTGTGACACACTGCAGTAAATGTGCACTATGGTTCCATAAGTTTAATCTTAGGCTATTCAGTAATAGACTACTACAAGGTACATGCAAACCGTCGTGTACGGTATAAAAACTGTGGTAAATGGATGCTGCTGCTGCAGATAATACATTCATCTCTGTCTTTCATGAATATTTCCAAAGCTGTGCTCCTCACTTTGTGTCTTTCAATACTGATTATCTTATGTACATAATAGTGTATCAGGTGAATAATATCATGAGGTGAAGAGAAAATGTGGGGGTCACCGCTGAAGTCGGCTTTGTATAAGCACACAGCACTTAATTAGAAACAAGTCAATGTCTATATGAACTCTGATTTGCTCACCTGTAACACAGATAACATGTTTGATCGGTGTATTGATTTACCTCATGCGACTGGCTATTCACAAAGAGCTGAGTGTAAAAAAATAAGAAGAAATTCTCTCCTGTCCCTATGCGTCCTTTCTTTTCCCTCTACATGTGAGTGTTTGATTTAATATTTTATCTGAAATAGCTGCCAGTGACGTGCAGACCGCGCCTCTGTGTGTGTCCTCTGCCTGCTGAGGTCCATTAATAATGAATGCAGAGAGCACAGGGCTCTGGATGGAAGCGCTAAGAGCTTTTGACAGACAAAGGATGATCGAGGACGAAGCTCAACAAACAGGCTGAAGTGGATTCAGCAGGCCATGCTTTGCCTGTGTTTACATTTGGACTGTTGTGGGACTATTACCGACAATGCCATCAGGACGATGGGGAAATTAAGCCATTTACACAATTCTGTAAAGTGACACTTCTCACAGTCACAAGGATATTCCTCACATGTGTTTATTGCCTCATAAATGACTGTTTGAACAACATGACTCCACATAGAGCAGAGAAGGAAAAAGCTAGCTGCATGCGCTGAAAAATGATCCGCTACTCACTTTGTAACAAAAGGAGTCATCCTTTTAGTCCATTAGATTTAAAAATCTAGATGCATGAACTCTGTAGAACCCAAAATGATACCTCATGTTTTGATAGTTCATCAAAGCATAAGGAATTAGTGGACAATTAGCAATACAGAGCAAAACCAATGATAAGGACTATTTTCAAACATCTTCTTAGGTCTCTCTCTCTCTCTCTCTCTCTCACTGACTACAAAAGAAAACCGATGTGTGGAATCGGTTTCATCTCACACTGCAGCAGAAAGACTCTTGTGGTAGCATTACCATCTCATCTCCTTCCTTCTGAAGCGTTCCATTTGTTGCCATCTTTCTTTATTTCTGCATATTTCTGTGTATTAGAATTTGTTTATTTCCTCTCCACTTTGTGCAGCTTTTTTGCTTCAAATTATGGTTTTCTCTTTGCTTTCTCACACAAATAGGTCCTAATTAAAGTGCTTTGGCTTCCATAAACTACTCTTTGAAGCTGTACCTCTTGATGGATCTCGCTCTCTCCACACAGCAGGCTCTGATGGCTAATTAGCCACTCAAAAGAAAAGGCAAAACGAGGCTCTTTATTCAGTTAATTTGCTGATGTGGCTGTGTACACAGAGAACGTGTGTGTTTGTAAGGGCGAGAAGAGCATAATGACTTTTAACTGATGTGTGCGAATATGAGAAGCCTCATGCTCGGGTGTGTGTACCAGGCTGAATGGGAGCCACTAGCAGGGAGCAGCCGCATTAATATCTGAGCGAGATTCAGTGCTGCCGAGTAGATTTGAGTTTAGTGAGGCTGCTCGTGTAGATCGCAGGGCTGACTGCAGCCGAGTCAACTTGATTTACGGCTTCATATCCTGTTAGCCGATGCTAAGTGATTATTATTATAATTCAATAAAATAAGTACAATAACCGGAAACCAACCTCAAAGAGGAAGGAAGCAATAACTGTGGTGGACATCCACAGAAGGAAATTAGATAAAGCTTTTCTTCAGGAATTAGTTTAATCTCTGGGAATGTCTGGGAAGATGTCATGTTAGTTTATTGTTTGCTGGCTCAGATCAGAAGCAGCTGCTGAGTCATGTCAGTTTAAAAGCGGAAAAATCACATTTCTTTTGTGCCTGACATCATTTATTTGGATGTCTGACATTACTAATGACTCTGATAAAACGCAGGCCTGGCACTTTGTTTTCTCTGCTTTAAATAACCCCCGTTACCGACCATGTTAGCCTTCTAAGCATTTTCACTTCATCTTAGTCACCAAAAACTTCAAAACATCACAGTAAATTGGAGGTTAAGGAGTTGGTATTACTGTAGATGAATCAATACTTCCAATACAAGCTTACACTCTTTTACACTTCTCTTTGAATCTAATTGTTCTCTTTTTTCTCATTTATGACAAAAGGAATCAACAAAAAAGAACTGAAAACACATTAAAGGCAATTATTTTTAAAGTTTGTACAGTTTGGTGAATGTAACCTATAAAAATGGTTTCATGAGTCCAACATCGCTAAAGCTAAAGTGGTTTCCTACATCTAATATTCTTGGTTGTGGAAATGACTTGCCATTTATTTAACAAATAAATGGACATCCTAATGTTGGAAACTGCCATTTGCTGCGAGGAACACCCTCCAAGTTTCTGGGCTAAACTGGTTTGATCCCACTCAACCGCAAGAGCATTACCGAGGTCCAGCAGTGATGTTGGAAGATAAGACCTGGCTCACAGCCTGCATTAGAGTTTATCCTGCAGGTGTTGGATTGTGTTGAGGTCAGGGAGGAACAGCAGGGTCTGAAATAGCAGCTTGTGTTGTGGATTATAGAATTTTATGACATCCTGGACCAAAACCCGGAAAATAGTCCCAGACTAAGAAGGGGTGCTCAAATGCATTTCACCATGTAGTGAAACCCAGTAGAATGAATTTTACTGCCATAAACTTCTGCAGGCTCATGGAGAAGGGCCATGTTGGAATCACCAGTCCATGCTTCATGTCTACTCCGTACTGGTCCCAGAGCTGGCTGCTGCATCATTCTGTGGGGGGTTAACCATCTCATCCTGCTTCTGCTGCCTGC
The DNA here is from genome assembly GCA_036024015.1 of Craterocephalus amniculus. NCBI lineage: Eukaryota > Metazoa > Chordata > Actinopteri > Atheriniformes > Atherinidae > Craterocephalus > Craterocephalus amniculus. The sequence goes on from JAVQJG010116512.1 coordinate 7,426, forward strand.
AATGCAAATATCACTGATACCTCTTATAAAACTGCACTCTTCTTAGGAATTTCACAGTTTCCATCAATGTTTTCACCATGGAGGCCCAAGGCTATTATTGAAACTTCCATTTGGTAAAAAAAAAAAAATAAATCCTTGAATTCAGTCAGTTACAACTCCTAAACTCAAACAGCCTTGAGCTCTATTGATAAGACACCTGGCTGATTTCATCAATATAGTAAGACTCCTTGTTTCACAAGGCCAGGGTGAGATCTGAAGAACTCCTGCAAAAGTAGCTGTTTTTAGCTGTTTCAGAGCAAGTAGCTGCTTAGAAACAGCTGGGTAATGCAAAGGTAACTAATGAGATCATTACTGCCATTAAGATAGGACTGGTGACTACACTACTTTAGTGTAAAAAATGAACTGCAAAACTACTTTTGAGTTTCACATCACCTATTTGCACTGCCATGTGCACTTTGGTTATAATATCAAGCTGAATGTTTTTTATAAATATTAGCTGCTAAAATTAGTTTCTTTCACAGGATGACAGCTCGAACATGAACATAGATTTGTTACCCTTGACACTGAAAGGAGTCAGCTGGTGGTTTAGGTGGAGTTTGCTTCCTTGTCACTTCCATTTGGTGTTATTTTTTGTTGTTGTTTTTTGGAGCCTGACCTACTGGGAGGAAATCTGGGGTAAACAGGACACACTGGGAGGATACTGTTATCCTTTGTGTCCTGAAAATGCCCCTGAATTCCCCTAGAGAGCTGGAGAGTGTTGCTGGGGACTGGGGAGAGTGTTGTCCGGGGTTACCTCTTTGACTTGTTGCCTTTGCAAGCTAACCCCGGATAACTGGAAGAAAATGCTTGGACATACTTACACTGGCTCACCACATAGAGAGGTATAATACGTACATCTGAGGATTTAAACTGAACCTCCACAAGAATGACAGATATAGGATTCCTTTCATGCTTTACTATCAATAAGGTTTACAAATAAAAATATAACCACATGTAAGGGGTTCAATGAGGATAGATTAGCACGTTTAAGGAATGTTATTTAAGATCTTAAGACCCTACAGTCCTGAATTGGAATTATTGGTCAAGAAAATGAATGAATGACATGAAATCTTACAGAAAGATAGGAACTCTAAAGTCATTTGTAGTTCTGGTGGAATCACTGATGTTGCAGAGGTGTGATTACACCCGTAGGTGTTTCCTGACCTCTTATGGAAAGCTCTTTGGTGCAGAGCAACAATTATTACCACAGTCATTGCAGTAATATTAAACATTTTATTTTAACTGCTCTAATGCAACAAATCCCACGGCATATCATAACGATTGTCCTCCCTGAAAGACCTGCACATACATATGCACTGATGTGCAGGGCTGACAGACATAGAATAGATATACTATGTTTTTAATAAAAAGTTAGATTTTTATTAAGTTTTATATTTGTTTTAATAAAAATACATTAGATCAACAACAGATGTGAGGACATTCAGTGTTGTTGAGGTACAGGACAAGTTTTTAATGGTAGTGAAGGGGATTTTATTATTCCTTAGTGTTTTGATGGAGCCTTCTAGCTTCATTCAAGCACACCTCAGACTTTCCAAATTCATCTTATAAGACAAACAAGAATGAACTGATCCCAAACTGTAGACTTTTTCCTTTAGTGTGTAATAGTGTGGATTCATCCGATCTGTGTTGGATGAAATGAATTGATCTGAGGTGGCACTTTAGTCTGATATTTATCTTACCATACAGTAGTTCTTGCTTATACTTATGAAATAAATTCCTGCAGAGAAAATATGCATTTAGGAGTTTTTTTTATTTGGTTAAAAAGAAGAGAATGACAGTAATACAATGCAAGACCAAATGGAACTTGGTTTGTTTTGGTTTGGTTGGAGTCTCAAAGTATTTTTCTGAGGTCATAATACCCTTCAGTTTTCATAGTTTAATTGTTTTAATATTCAAAACATAATCATTCTGCACACCTGCAAAGCAAATTTAAGCAGTGCTTCTTTGAAAATGAAGAATTTTTCCCATTGGATCCACATTAAAAAATGAATCTTCATAGTTTTACTTCAGGTCTGAGATGGATCCATGCTGCCTCGGTTGCCATGTAACTTGCACTGATGAAGTAGCTTTCTAACAATTTGCTGATGTACTGTGCAGTATACTCTTTCTCCATTAGTTTAACACACACACAAAAGCACAAATACAAAAACCCAAACAGCCTTGATGAAACTCATGACCAGTCCATTACACCTGAGCACCATTAAAAATGAACAATTAATCCAAAAGCAAAGCGTCTAACACCGAAACCTGCTGCAGGAAAAAGAAGATGACTGATTACCATGAAGCCTCAAAGCCGGCATGTTTGTGTGAACACCTGTGTGTGTTCCCAGTGTGTTCAGCTATCCTCTCACACTGCTTTGATTGAAAAAGCAGCACGATAATCGGAGAGTCCTGTGGGGTCACATTTGAAAAGCAGGGGGAGGCTTCAATAAAAAGAGGTTAATGGAGACAAGATGTGATGGAAGAACGAGGCGACATCCCAGCAACTGCTAAGACTTTTATTTTTTTCATTAATCTGCCAGGATGGTCTGGACAAACGGAGCATGTTTCAGTTTGGGGCTGCAACAAATGGACACTGACTATGAGTTTATTATCTTTTCAATTTAGTTCTCCACTGAACCTTTAAATTTCTTCTGGAAGTGACTGGTATGAGATGTCTGCTAATAGCTTTGGGCAACAATCTGTTTTAAATTCAGTCTGTAAGACCAGGTGACACAAAACACCTGCTTTTTTTCATTGTATTTCACCTACAGTAATGCGGCCACAGCTTTGGTTTGTAACATCAAACATCTTAGGTGCATATTATGTAAAATGATAATAATGATAGTAAAAAAAACAATTAATATCAGAATATCAGTCAGAATCAGGGTATTTGTATTCAGAAGCAGATGTACTTTATTGTTCCAGACCAGGAAGTAGCAAAAAATGGGAAATTATATAGTCTTGTTTTAGTAGTTGCTGCTTGTGGGAGTATATTTAACAAAGTTTCACATCCTAGATGTCATGTTTTTTCTTCTCAAATCGACTACACAGAAAACATTGACAACATTTGAGAGGAAACAATTTCAGGCACCTTAAATACCTTTTTCATAAATATTACACTCTATAGTTGTCCAAAAACCAATATGCTGCAGAGAAAGACATTATACAGAAGAGCTATTTTCCACTAGGGTTCCAACAAAAGTGACCTTTACATCGTGAATAAAATCAGGTGAATCTGTGACTTTAATCTGAGTTTAAGACATCTAAGTGTAAAAGAAAGGAGAGCGCTAAATTAAAAAGCAGTAAGCTTCAAACAACAAGAGACAAAGAAAGATAATTAGCAGGTGAGAGAGTACAGGAGTGACTGAGTGTATGAAGACAGAAAGCTTTGAGCTTTTATTGCTCACACACACAAACACGGAGCTTCACCTCCGACCTCCAGCCTCAACCAATGAAATTTTAATCAACAGTCTCTGATGGAGGAGAGCACTCAGACTCTCCTGCTGTGTAACTGCCTTCTCTACCCCTCTTTCCATCTTCTCTCCTTTCTCTCCATCTTTTCATGCCTTTGAGTAGCCAGCCCTCCTATACCTCCTCCTCCCTCTCACCTCTACAGCCCCCCCTTCCCTTGTGATTCTCTTCATCACACACATGCCACTTCTTTTTTTTGCTCACACATAACAAAGCTCTTCCCATCTTCTTCCTCTGTTCCCTCTCTCCCTCTCTCTCTCTCTCTCCCTCTCTCTCTCCTGATCATCATAGCAGAAGCATCTCCTTATTGGAAGTTCGGAGAATTATAGTCACCTTTTTGCTTTCCAGTTTATCAAAACTAACAGTCAAAATTAAACTGCTAATCCTCAGATCAGGGACTGATTTACAGAAACTATTACAGCTTCGCATGCAGATTAACATACACACACACTCACTGTAACACACAGAAAAACATCTAATGATAAAACCCAGGCTCATGAAGCCTTAAAGCAAAGACCTGAACTCAGGCTGTCAGAGCTGTAATTGTTACTTTTGCCTATAGAAGCTTGACGAAGAGAACAACAGAGAAGAAACTGTGAGATTGGAGTCCATACTGTAGTTAAACACAACCAAGCTTAATATAGACATTATGACAAAACTCAATTTTCTTATACTGCACCACCGTACTATGTGTACCATAACAAATCACATTTTCGAAAATAATTTATTAACTTAAATAAATCATTTCATAAAGTCTGTACCCTTTCAGAAATACTGTCTGGATCAAAGATTATCATGAAGAACATGAAAGTGAGTGACAAGTAGTGCCTTCTCACCATTGGGCTATGATCACCTGAAGACTTTGGATAAAAAAATCCTCCTATCAGATTTCTAGGAAAATATGTTTATTTGTTTGTGTAATTTCTGTGTAACAACTTCATAGTTTTATCAGCCTGCCTATCATACTATCAGCTTTAGTCCCTGGTTACACCACACATCTGTGGTAAAAACTCAATCTGCAGTCAAGTCAAACATTACAGTAGATGCAGAGTTGGCTTTGGCTGGGGGATTATTTTTCAGCTTGAAGAACCATGAAAATATCAAATCGGCATTATGGAAACATCCTGTTGCATCTCTGCATCTGCATATTGCTACTTGTACGACCCACAGTACAAACTTGTGTTTTTATGAGCTACAGTTTAAATGATTTACATCAAAACTGGCACAACAGTAGGACAGCGAGGAAAAGCACAGCTACTGAACCATCTGCTACTTCAGCACCACGGACAGCACCGTGGATCCATCAATACACAGCAGAGCTGGGCTGCTGATGTTCCAGGGTCATCGATGGGACACAGACTTAATATGCGAAACCTCGGCTGCATGGAGGTCAATGTGTCAGACTGGCTAGACAAACACATTCAACTAAACAAACCCTCTCCCCTGCAGTCTCTTTGCCACGAGGGAGAGTAAAGCGGGCACGGCAGGGGGATGCGTTTTGGTCATTCGCTAACAAGAGGAATGGCATCCCCCCTTTATATGCACTCACAGTGACTTTCATGAGCACGCTGGGTGTCCGTGAATATGGCTGCAGGAGGATCCAGGCTTAGACTCCAGCATGAGATGATGGATTGGCTTTTGTCCTCATTTTTTAGTATTTACTGTGACACTTTCCCCTTCTAAACACCACAAATACATTTCAATCTTTTGAATGTGGTATTTCTGTTGGGTTTTTATTCAAATAAGGTTCAATTCCTTACATTTGCTGTTGAAATGATCTTTATTTGACTTTAATTCCTTAGTTGCTGATTTAAACAGTTTACTGGTTAAGATTTGCTGAGATGATTAAATGCATTTTGGGTATATTGGGTTGATGTTTACTGGTGACTGATTATGATGTACATGCAGTTTTAGGACAAGATGACTATCTGATTTTGTCCCTTCTGATAATTACTATATCCAAAGCTCCATCTTCATCCAGTCCTCCTTTATTATCTACTGTCTGAAACTATGGTAACCAAAGCTATGTCTCAGGACAATACGAAACCTATTGCCCTTATCATTCATCTAGCTTTTCTTTATTGTCAAGCCTTGACAATGAAAATGCAGCTATTGCAAAATGAAAGAGAGTGACGATATCTACAGTATTGCAATATTGCAATAAATGCATTTTAATACTATATTAACAGCCAACATCTGATAACATAATGAGTCATCCAGTGGCAGTAACCTCATGAATAAAGAATCCAGTATGCGAGGAAGCAGTACTGCACCAGAACGCTGACTTCTGCATCCTTCATACAACACAGGGGAGAAAAAAGAAGCACTTAATAGCTACTGGGGTGTTTTTGCTAGCATGTCCTGTAAAATCATGTCAGAGTGACAGATGAGAGGGAGATGCTCTACTTGCACCGAAAGAAAGTCATCTAAGCAGCGTGGCAGTTTATGGATTCTGCAAAATAAGAAAAAAACAGGGTTAACTTGGTCACTGGTTTCCTTTGTCCATCATTTTGACATCTTCACCATGACAGGGAGCAAGTAAATCACAATTACTTTGCTTTTCTGGAAGCTGGAAATGTTACCTTTAATACTTTTAGGTCTAACTTGTGATGTTAAAGCTATGGTATCATGGCGCTGGATCTGACATTTATTATCTTGCCTTGTTACTTATTAAGTAGCATCAAAGATGCAAGGGAACGTATGAGGATCAGCTGTTTAAAACAATGGATAAGAGACAGAATGAGTCCACAGGAGGGTGAGTGTCTGACCTGCATCATAGCAGATCTATAATAGTATGGACCAAAGGACAGATTTTAAAGAAACAATGAAAACAGCTGCATCGGCTAAGATGTGCACGAGGCCTTCCAGAAACAGAGCTGAAGCAGAGTGTTTCAGATGGGCAGAAGGCGGCGGAAGGTGCTGCAGGAACATACAGTACGCTGCTGAATTATGGGCTCCTTAAAATGATATGGTGTCCCGTCTGAGACGAACAGAGCTCAAAGACTGAAAAACTGTCGTGGCAAAAACCAGCTGGATCCTTAGCAGAGAGTAAAGTCGTTCTTTCTGTCAAACAAATGAATATGTTTGGGAGTTTAGACAGAAAGTCTATGTGGATTTTTAGTCACTACAAACCTTCACCAGGACAAACTCATCCACCCTCTTTCAAATAAATACACACACACTCCATTTTTACTGTTCGTGTTAATTAAATACAAGGGCAGAAAATTAATTAACAGCTTAATCACTCATACACACACACAAACACACAGAGCTCTAACACTCCAGGTACAGCCTTTTAATTTCAGGAATAATTTAATACTGCTTAACCAGGCTTATAGCCTTTTTCTGTCTCCCTCCGTCAGCACGACACTGTGTGTGTGTGTGTCTGTGTGTGTATATGTCCTCGTTATTTCATTAATTGGCTAAAATGGAGGGATTGAAATCTGTGGCAGAATCATCTGCTCCTCTGTCTGTTGTGCTTTCTGTTAATGAGGCGACTCTCTCTGCAACTGGCTCTGTCTGTCTGCAGGTCATTTGTCATGTCAGACGGCCTGTCCTCCACCATGAGGCATTTGTCCAAGCTGGAGGAATAATGGCCTTGTTGTCCATGCAGTGCACACATGCACACACACACACACACACACACACACATAGAGGTAGACGTCTAACCTTTAGGCCAGACTGTATGTGAATGAATCTCTGTCTAAGAAAAAAACTACAAAGAAAATTCAGGATTTTGTTTGATTAAAATAATTCCCTTAAATATTTGTCTAAAAATAAAACACTTTTGGTCAGAGTAATGGGGTATGTGATGCTACCGGTTTGCTGCTTTTATAGAAAAAAAAGACATTTTAAGTTTTAGTATGTATTGGATGATTCTTACAAATGCTAAATAAGTACTTTTAAAAATATCAAAATAGTCAAAGATTGGCTCCTGTGAGATGTGACAGTAATCAGATTTCTTTTTAATTATTATCTCTTTTCTCTATTTGTGTTTAAAAAATAAATAATATAATGGAATCCCTCATTACCTTCAGTTTTTTATATTCTGTTTCCTTTCCTTTAATTCTAGTATTCAATGTCTCGATATCCTCACCAAAACCATTAAAGCCTGCTTCCATTTAATTTGACTCAAAAGGGCCCTGAATAAATCTTAACCATGTTTTTTTTTATGTAAATAAGCTTTTCATCAGCCAAACTGTTTCAGATCCTTGACGCATTAAGTGGGTTTCTCTCAGAGCGCTTTTGTTCACCTCCATCAACCCCTCCATTCGAGAGCCACAGTCTATGAGTAAACATTCAGCACTCGACGCTGGGAAAGCCGTTGACTCCCAAACTTAAATGAGAGTAAATGTGAGCACTAACGACACTTGGCTCGAGTGGTTTGATAAAAGCTTCATCTTGATGGAAGACAAAGGAAGCATCGCAATCTTCAGATTGGATGAAATGCTGTGAAGCTGGTTTTACGATTCACAAGCTCACTCATTTACATTTTGGGGGCTGCGGGAGGGCTCTGCGGCAATTACCAGCCATGTTTTACACCTATTAACTTTAACCTCCAATTGGAATGAAAACAAATTTTAAGAGTGATTTTTTTTTAAGGCTTTGTTTAAGAATGACAGAATTCCTGCTGTTCTCATCACAAAAGCCATTACTTTAACTTTTCTTGAGTGCACACACATTACTTCAGGAAAAAAAGGCCCCCGCCCCCCCACTGAGATTTAATTTAAAGCTGCCATATCCTGCTGAGAATTATGGAGTTTTTGACAACTGCTTAATCGCATCTTCTGAAGTGGCAAATAAGCACAAAACTATTGACTCACAGAGCAAATCCACTACTTTTTAACTACACAAAAACATGTCTTGCTCAAAATATTCAATGCGACATTATGAGACTTTTGCATTAAGATGGCTGATGTTCTGAATGTTTAGAGAAATGCCAGCACAGACTCACTAGACATGCTAAATAAAACAGTTTTTCACATTTACATTGATGGTAAAGGCGACCAATGAGCTTCAAATGACATAGTCTGCCACAGTCCATCAAAACTTCGTCATTATTGTGGTTGACAAGAACAATATAGGAAAAAATTCAAATCTTTCTGACAAATTTCTGATTTGGTTAGTAATTTCATATTAAAATATCAGTTTCCATTTAGTGTTCACATGTTTTTTGTTGTTTTTTTTAAATCTGTGATGAAAGATTACGACAAGATGCACCTCGCATTGTGTTCAACCTGAAATTTTGCAATACAAATAAACTTGCCTTGCCTTATATCATCATGATAGATCAAGTATTTAGCATTATCAGGTTAATAATAAGGACTATTTTGAGGTGTGACACAGCAGATTGGACACTCTGCAGTGATATCTGTTGGAAAAACTTGAAATTAAAATGAACATGATGAATGATTCAATGTCAAAAGTTATAGCTCTTCGCTAGTCTTTGTGTTATGACTCAGTCTGCTGGGTTCATTGAGCCATTAGGGCTCCACATTAAACTGCTGCTCGAACCACTGAACCATTTCATTGAAACATTTTTCTCTGAATGTGCTGTCAGAAGCAGAGAGGGGGAACAAAACTGTACTACAGTACCTGATTCTTTTTTTTTGCAACCTAAAAATATCCTCCACTGACTGCCGCAGGAACTCTCTGAGGGAAACTGCAGTACTGCAACAGAGACAGTGCAGAGGTGGAGTGTTTCCGAGTGTGTGTGAAACATGGAACAACAGCGCATGTTCACCTCAGAACACGTTTGTGTGACAAAAGTGTGTGCACAAGCAAGTCTTGCGTTACATGTTGAATCCACTGCTACTGAAGGATAGATGCATTTCAGTGTTGAACACTGATTATTAAAAAAACAATATCAGAAAACTAAACTTGCAGACTAATTCAGATTTATTTTTGAACGTATAGACAAGACAATCCTTATCTAGATCACAACAAAAGGCACTGATGCAAACCAAAATGTCTGTTTGTTCCAAAAGCTGCAAGAAAAGTCTGAAAGCTCCATTCTGAGTCCTCACCCTCATTCCTAAAGGTCCAGCTTACAAACTCATTTAGCATCATTAGTAAATCATTTCTTTTGGTAGCACCTGATTTGTCTTAGCGACAAAACAATGTGCATTTCCTTCCTGCTTACAGGAGTAGCTTTCTTCACATCTAAAAGTGGCATACATTTATCCAGAGTGACAAATGAAAAATGATGTTGCTCTGCACCAGGAGTCAGGTATGTCCTAATTTTGAAATATTTTGTAAAAATATTTCCCTGGGAGACAGATGCATGTGGAACGAACATGACCCCCAGATTTTTCTGTTTCCTAAAGAATGTGCATTTCATTTGGTTCAGATTGAAGGGAAACTTCTACACCAAGTGTTTTAGCCCCATATCACGGGTCCAACTCAGGATTGGGCGGTTTGGTGTGACTCCCTAGTGTTTCTGCAGTGAATCATAACCTTACCCGGAAGGCAGAGTATAAACCAGATACCTTTGTAATAACATGATGCCATAGCAGCGCAACACCTTCGAATCATAACTGTTTGTTTCTTGATCTTCCCATGTAGTTTTAAACAATGAAACAAATAACACATCATAGTTAAACGTGGTGCTTTTTGACTTTTTGCCAAGTCACACGAAAAGTAACATTTCTTTCACCCAATCAACACAAGGAGTACCCTTTGGGGTCAGATCAGCAAGACTTAGACCCTAACAGAAATGTCCCAAAAAGGTAGAGATCAGATATTCCGGCACCCTTTCCTGTTTTTGCCTTTGAAAATGCAAAATAGTCTCGTAATTAGCCTTGGTGGAAGCGGGGCTTTTGTCACTGTTCAAGACTTTTGGAACCTGCTGCAAGCTGTACAACAGATGTATTTTAAAAAACAATCAGAGTTGATGGAAAGTATGTAGGGAAAAAATCTCCATCTACAGGCTACTGTACAGCAGATTACAATCCATATTGCTGTAACAAATGCCACAAAAACATCAAATATTGTTTAACAGTAAAGCAGAGAAGCAGAAAATATAGGTAATACATACTTTCTGGTTCCTGGTACCGTTCCTGCTGTGTATCTGTATCATTTTCTCATAAGCACCAACCGTTTAGGATGGATGCTGGCAATGAGCCCAGCATGCCAGAAACAGTAATTTAAACAGCTATAATGCTGTGTTGACATCATAATTTCCTCATAACATTATCAACACATTAAGCAAAATAGAGGCTAAGTTTGCCACCAGAAAATCATTCTGAAGTCTTGCAGTCATCCTAATGTTTTACACTCCAATCAGTGCTCAGCTCTTCCTGAGCAAAACCTTTATGACTAAACACACCAGTGATAGATGACTCAGATTACTAAAATCTCTTCAAAGACAAAAGACTACACAAATTTCCTTTGGATCAATAAATGTTGGTTTTCTGTGTGCTGAAATTTAAGTGGCCTACTCATCTCTGCTCGTCTTTTATTTGTTATTTGATATAAGGCAACCTCAGGGCAGAGTCATCTGGAAATTCTTTTGGAGATGAAAGGACACTCGGTCACACCTGCAGTCAGCTGTGCAAAAGCTAATAAAAAAAGGTGATAAGAAGGATCCACAGGGAGCTCATTTTTCATAAAAATAACGTCAGGCTTCATTATTCAGGCTGAAATATTGAGGGACCGGACGATCCTCGGGTGACCATTTCAACTGAGATCGCTCATTTTTCTCACTACGTCCAGTCAATCATGTCCGCATGAAATAAGACATAGCTGATGATGTTTCATAGACAGAATGTCTAGTGTGTATAAGTTTTGTTTATTTACGGGCTCATCACACTGACAGAATCACAAGTAGGGAAGTTCACGAAGAGATTGACAAAACAGGCGTAACCTTGTCCAAAACTGATATGGTCACATTACGCACACACAAGCACGCACAACCTCCCCTATCAGACCTCTGTCTTTTCTCTCCCATCCTAATTGACCATGAAAGTACCCCATAAATCGAGTTACTGCATTGTGCCCGTCTACTCATATAAAAGTGCTTTAATGGTTTTGCTAGGAGCTCTGTTGGGAACATTAGGCAGAACTCTCCACATTCATTAGCCCATTAGCCTGTTTCAATATTGACACTGTCTCATTTGTCCCCCTCCCCCGTCTGTCAGGCCTGAGACACTCTGGGACCAGGTCTGAAATCTGCCCTCTGGCTCTGCCGTGGTCCGGATCAATTGGTGCTGAGCCCCCTCTTGAAACAGACTTGACATTATTGCTTTAGGAAATGTCTTGGAAAGGAATATTCACTGAAATACACAACTATTCTTGATATTTCAGGGTGATTCTTGGGGAACATGCTGAATTAGACACAATAATGTATCACTTTTATTCATTTAAAAAAGAAACAACACCCTGTTTTAGCTCGTTGGCATTCACTCATGCACACTTCTGTTAAGTTCCTGTTAAAGCATTTCAATCAGCCTGAGCTCTGGACCTTTTCTGCTCTGCTGCAGCACTTTCTCTGTTTAACCTAAGAACCTTGATGTGGATGTGCTGCTGTGTTTCGGATCATTGTCCTGTACGATAACCCAGTTTTGGTCCAGCTTTAGCTACCTGACAGATGGCCTCGCATTTCAATCTAAAATCCTTCAGTAGTTCATGGTCAATTGAATGACAAGGTGTCCGGGTGTCCTGTGCTTGCAAAAAACAAAAAAAGCCTACCCTTTTTCTCCTCTTCACCTCTTTACAGCCATGCTTGACACTTGCTTTGAGGTGTTTGTGCTAATATTCTGTGATAAGCTAAGTCCTGACATGGTGCTGCGCATGATGACAAAACATCACCTTCAGGAGCCGTGTTTGTTTTAAAGTGAGGAGACTTTCCCATGAAAACCATTCTGAAAGAAGCCACACTTGTTCTGTCTTTTCCTGATTGTCTCCACTCCTGGGAAGATTAACTGCCTTGAACCATATAAATAATTGTCCTCACTGCTGAACAATGAACTCCAGATTGTTTGGAAATGACCTTTTCCACCTTCTCAGATGGATGGGCAGCAACAAAAGCTACTTTAATATCATTGCTGAAGTCTTTTCTCATTGGCATTATGTTGAAACACGAATGAAAGCTTCAGACCAGCAAACTGTCAAAACTTCTGCTCACACATTGAAAGCATTTGGACAAGCATCACCTGGCTTACAGAAGCAGTAAGGGTGTGTTACTTACTCACACACACTTTGGTATTTGTAGATTACATCGAATGTCCTTATCTGAGGTTGTATTTATGTCATATAAACACATGCTAGGGATCCAGTGAATTATTTATGCATTCATTTCAGTTACATCCTGATTTGCAAAAACTATTTTGATCATGATTCTATACAGTATAGAGATACATATATAATACTATGCCATGTTACATTAGACACACATTTGATTGTGCATAAATTGTATTATTACTTAACTATTTTCTGATTTACAAATGTGCAACACAAAGAAAAATATGAAGGCTGAAGAAGATAACGCATGGATCGTGTTTTCTTCATTACATTTTTGCAAGTATCTTCTATAGAGCTGTCAAAGTTAATGTATTAATGACGCTTTTACCCAATTCCTTTTAACTGCAGTAATTTTTTAAATGTGTGATTAGCACTGGTGTAATTTCAGGAAGTGATGTGGAAAGCAGGTTGTGGCTCTGAAGCAGAAATGGATACAGAATGGATCTTTAGACACATTAGCTTTAAAAGTCCTGCAAGATGGCTTCCTGGAAAAGACTGAGGCTTCTGTCTTTTATCAACTACGTTAATATGCAGGATAAATAATGCAGGAAAAGGTGACTCCAAACTGGCCACGGGTTGAGCAACGAAAATAAAAGTTAAACTTGCAGAGACATGCAGTTTGCAGCTGTGCTGCATTCAGTGCAGTTCAGAAATCACAAATCTAACAGCCTACCTCCCACAAGGGCAACTACATTATTAAGAAATAAACTCAGGATTAATTATCTGCTTAGACTCTATGTGGGCTTCCTAGCAGCTTACATCATTATCATGCAAAGATAAATATCATGTTTAGAAACATTTTTTAAAAAATTCAAATATCAGATTAATCAGGAGTTAACTCAAGATATTCATACAATTAATCACAATTAAAAATCAACAGAAAGCCCTAATCTTCTACATAAATGATGAACACTGAAGTAAACTGCATATGCACATGAAAGCATTTCCTATAAAAATTTCAAAAGATGATCATATTCTTTCTCTAAAAGAAACATCAGTACTACAGAAATAGACTGTGCATCCACCTGCACCACTGAAAAACGCTGCACTGAACTCAGTGAACCCAATAAAGTAGAACATTATGATAACGCTGAGAGATGAAGCTGCATTCCCACCGACCAGCCAGCGATGAGGCAGCATGTATGTGACCCTATACGCGCGAAAACACACCCTCACACATTCTCACCTTCCTCCATCCAAATCTATGGGGGGTTTCTGGCTGCATGAAAGTCATACCGAGGCGTGTGCCAGGCAGCTGCTCCAATCATGATAAATATGCAAATGTAAATTTGATTACTTTTATAGTTGTGCTTTGTGGACTGAGCTGAGGTTTACTTCAGTATCAGCTGCTGTCAGCAGGTACAACTGCTTTGAGCCAGGCTTTGGAAAATGCTGATAGTACTGCTGCATTTTCTTCAGTGTGACAATATGACAACCCATCTATAACGGAGTGTGTGTGTGTGTGTGTGTGTGTGTGTAAGTGTGTGAGCAAAGAAGAAGCCACTTTAAGGTCAGTCAAGCTGTGCTGAGCCTGGCCTTTACCTTCCCGTCCCACTGCGAAGGGTCCTGGAGGGCGGTCTGCATTGCGTGACCAAGTTCACGGACATTTTTTATGCTGTGTTGGAGTCACGGAAAAGAAGTAAAAGCGTCAAGCTGTGCCACCTGCATCCTGCAGATGCTGTCAGAGGGCAGACACAGTGTTTTATATTCTAAAAAAAGGAAAAAAAACTAAAACTGTAATCCCAATACTGCGACCGCGGTGCCCTGCTGCTCCCAGAGTCACTGACTTTAAAGATGCCAGGATCAGGGACAGAAGCTATTTATGCCACTGAGACCCAGTTTGGTCCGCAGACCGGGTGAACAAGGACATGCAGGTTTCAGAGGTGAGGGGTTACAGAGCTTATCAGAAGGCTCCACATGTGCTGGCAGACCAGACACATGAAAAAAAACAGCACAAACCATTTTGAAAAATACAAAGTTGAGAAAAACCTTTAAAATAAAGCAATGCAAAGCAAGATGTGCCTCATACTAGATAAATCAAACTGAATCGGTTCTTTCTTTTTAGTGACCACAAGCATTTGAAATTGTTTTTCAGGTTTAACTTTTATACAGAATTTTGTTTGTTATGCTGATTCTAAATGAAGCAGAAATATTCAACACAGAATGTGGGAGTGGATGACGGGACAGAGGTCAGATTTAGCAGCAGTGGGGGTGGAACTCGCACAAAACCAGACATTTAACAAGACAGAAAACATAACTGAAAGCAAACACATAAAACAAAACACTACAAACCCCAGAACACACCTCAGGATGAGGATCAGAGAAAGAGAAATCAAAACATTCTCAGTTTTTCATTTTATCCGTTTATTAGTTTCTGAAAAGTTGTTTTTCTCTCTTTTGTTGTTTATCCAAATAATTTCAATTCCTCCAAAAGAAAAATGTGTGTATCCTGTTTAATTCATGTTTTCAAAACATTTTCAAATCAACTTCTTACTTATTTGAAAAGTTGTGCTCATTGTGTTGTTTTTGCTTTTTAAATTTATTTCATTATTAGGTTTTTTTCTAGTTTCTCATTACATCTAGTCCTTTTCTTCTTTTATTGTTGTGTGTGTTTTGAGCTGTCTTATATTTCTACCTTATGGGCCACTGTAGAAAAGATTTGTTAATGAAGAAGTGTGAATTCTGAATTGCACCGATGTCCGGTTTGTTTTCTTTGAAGTTCCTGAACCAAAGTGTTTGTTGAGGTGATGATTTGGTGCCTGAAGAAAATAAAATATAAAAATAGAAATTGTCCTCCAAGAACCCTAAACATCTGAAACAATGTTTCCACACCACACTCACAAGAAAAAAACAAAAAAAGTTTGGTCTGCAGTGATGCTTTTTCTGTTGCAGATGTTCAGCTTTCCGATGTTAATCAGCACACTGGAACATTTCGCTCAAATAACCCACAACACACAACTACACACACACGACTGGAGTGGGCGAGCTATAAACTGGTGCATAAATAAAACAAAGTAGTTATTAATCCATTCATTTCCATCTCCACTCCACAGTGGCAGAGAGCTCATTAGCTCTCTACCAGCAGTTATTTGGTGAAATGTCGCTCATCGCCCATTTCTCACTCAGTTAAATGGGGTTATTGTTAGTGACGATCATTTAGTTTAAATGGCTGCTACTCTGCACAACAAGCCTGGTTTTATCACACACACATCTTTCTCAAACACCACAAGCTGTTAAATGATGTTCTGCATGATGATGGTGTTTATATGGGAGGTCAGCATCGTGCTGCTCGGGGTCTGGGTGTGTAATGTAAGGATGCACCGTGTTCTGCAGCACACAAGCTGACTTTTACCTCCTGCTGAACACTGCTGACAGCCTGAGGTTTGAGGAACACATTCGTTTAATGACTGTTTGCTGTTTATGTTTATATGTGTTTCTGTGTGTGTGCAAATTATTCAGTTACGGCTTCCTCCTGGACTCGGTGGTCCCATATGTAGAGCTCAAAAAGTCAGAAAAGTTTGTTTATATTTTTCATCAAATAACAGTTCATGTATTTGGCTGCAGAACAATTATTTATTTTCTTGTTTAAAGCTAAAAATATAGCATTGGATGCCCAGTGTCCCTGTTGGATTAACCAGTAAAAGCTGTTTAACAGGTTTTTATGCTGGTGTTAAGTTGGTCTTTCAGGTTTTTAATGGCGCTTGCAGCCAAAGTGCTCCATTAAAATGTGTGTGGAGATGTTAGCTTACCAAAACCTCACTTTAACATCTTAAAACGTGTCATGCCAACATCAAGCAGATAAATGTAATACTGACAACATTTATTCATATTTTTTCAGTTCAGTGTTATTGCCAGTGCCTGTTGTAATTCCCCGAATTGTTTTCTTTTTTACAATGTGATAGTATAATTATTATGTAAATTATTATGGGCCTGGCTCTGTCAACAGCTAGGACAGTGACGTTAGTTGAGTTACAAATTTCTATTGATTTTATAAAAATTTCCTTTAATGCCTTAATAACTACAAATGGTACACCAGTTTAATAATAAATCAAAAACAGCCAACCAGTGTTTATTTCACTCACTCACTATCAGAGGCATTTACTTATTTTCTTTATTTTCAGGTTATTCAAATATCAAATATATAAACTTTACAAGACCACGTTTGAACATATCATAATAACAGTTGACCTTCATCTAATACTCGTGATTACTGAGCAGAACTTGAATGCGTCATAATACATTCAATGCAGCCTCGTACCCTCGTATTATTACACATAACTTAACTGAGTGAATGCTTATGCACTGCATTCTTGTTGTTCCTCCAGTTTTCAGTCCTCGCCAGACCTGCACAATTAAAAATCCTCTATCGTCTTCCAGCAGCGCTATGTTTGAAATGTACCAGCTAACGTAGGGTTCAGCCTCTGTGAGCCATCTAATGTTAGCGGCCGGTTACAGACAATGAATGAACAAGTAATCGTTTCAGCCCTCTATAGCTCAAATCTTACCATTCCTGGAGAAGACATGTGAAATATTCTGGGACCCTGCACTCCTGCTCATACTCCTGGCCTCCCTCTCGAGTCATTTCTGGTGTCCAGATTTTTGTTTTTAGACGGGCATTTGGTTCCTCTTAAAGTGTGGGAATATTTGTAGCTTTATTTCAGCTCATATCATCAGTATTAGTTATATGTATGCATAATAATTTATTCATAGAGCCTACTGGGTTGCATGGGGCCTAATCAGCTGAGGGCCCTTAGAATCGGTGCCACCTTTTCCCCCTATACGACGGCCCTGAACATAGAAGATGATGTACAGGGAGATTCTTAAATGATGCAGAGATATATAAATAAAATCTGACTTGACTTATCAAGGTTTGTTGTTCATGTTCTTGTGTGTCTATTTCAATAGTGTTAAAGTCAAAAGAGAAAATATAAAAACGAAGTCCTTGCTTATGTCCAGGTTTGGCCAATGAAGCTGCTTTCGATTGTGAAAAAAGTTGCAGCTATAGGAATAAAAAATTCCTCAAAAATGGACTTTTTATCCATAAATTGGATTCACACACATCATCAACCGACAAACACATAAAAAAATAACTGTGTTTCCATCTGATCAATGAAACAAAACTGAAATAAAAAGAAAATGTGACACTATGAGAAAGTGATGGTGATGTGGGCTACATAAGCCATGATTGACCATGGATGTAATGGTTGACTAAAACCAAATCCTTGAGGCAGAAGGCATAAACAGAATCAGTAGCTTTGACCATATACAATAAATAAAAAATGCGGAAGAAGTTTAGACATTTGTTTTCACCTGAAAGGGGATGTGATAAATATTTCATGTCAGCAAGTACTGGCCAGGTTAGAGCTTATTCACAGTGTTTCTGGCTCCCTCCACCATATGTGCATGGACTCTTTTTTGGAAAAAAGAAGCAAAAATCACCTAAGAGGACTGGTTTCTAGTACATTGACACTGGGCTGTTGCATGAATGTTTTCTAAGAGATACAACTTCTAAATGCAGATTAGATAAAGGAATCATGACCACTGCCACCACTTAATGCTGCTAATTGCGCACAAAAAAAGTTTAAAATATAATAACCTTATTGTTTGCTATAGATAGAATTTGAATAGCAATACCTTTTCAAAAAACAAGAAAAAAAAACAAAAACAACAAGAGAAACACCCACTAGGGACCAGATCCATGGATCAGTGTGGTGTAACATGGAAATAAGACTTTAATGGTGGTCTTCACCTAATACTACTTTGTACCACTAGTTGGGAAGTGACTTGGCTTCAAGAAAAAAAGAAAACGCCAGAAAAAAAGCCAGGGTTGCCTGGAAGAAGATAGAGATCGATAAAATTTACAGAAAATCTGATTAAATACAAAATGGTCGAGCTGAATTTTGATACTGAACTGAACTTTGTGAACTTCGTGTACAGGTAAGTAAATAAGTTTGCATTGTCAATATTGTGGATGACCTCACTTTTACAGTATGTTTGGTATGAGTGAATTACCCAGGAAAGAACCGCATCAAGTTAAAACAATGTATTTTCTGCAAAAATACGGTACGGTACGGTACGGTACGGTACGATACGATACACAGAAAAAGCTGACAAGTTTGCGCAAAAACCCGAGATGATTCTTTGATGTCTGCTAAACAAACATAGTGTTATCATGATACTGCATGTGTTTGATTTAAACCTGTTTTATGTTGACTGTGATTATTAGCTGAAAATATGGATTGCTGCTAAAAACCAATTAGAACACAAAAGCAACTTAGCAGCTCCTGCTGACATGCAACAATATACAAGCACCCCTCATTTCTTGTAAAGGTCAGCACTGAGGAGGTGAGATATGTGGCCTCACTGAGTTTTCCACCAGCTTTCAGGCCAACAAATAATCAGCAATGCCTTTAGCTAAGGGTTGCCAGTTAAGGTAAAAAGAAGCTGAATTGTAATACTGGTTTGAACTGTATCTCACCCATGATCAAAATCAGCACATGCTTCTTTTATGCTTAGATGTTATTCTTTAGTTAAATAAAAAGGAGCCCGTAGTAGTGTTTTCATCTTATCCATCTTGCTGTTACCTTGTAGGTTGCGGGGTTTAAATAAAACCTTTTAAATAAATGAACAAATTAATTTTATGAAGACATAGTTCTCATCAGATAAAACTTCTGCTTCCTGCTGGTTGTATTTGACAAAAACTCCCCCCTTGTACAATTATGTGCCTTAATATTTGTGTTGAATATCAGAAGACAAATGCGTTTAACAGAAAATTGTCCAGACATATGATAAATGTTTTACCATCAGGAAATAAATACCATTCCAATTTCATTTGAGCTTTTGTCCAAATAAATTTATCTCAAATTATACTTATTTTGTTGCCAGGTTTGTAAAAATTCCCTCCTTGGATTTCCCCGCTTCCATTCACAAGAAGGAGACGGGCAAAAAGATGGACCACGTGAAAGCATAATGCCTTCATCCATAAGCTGCCAGCAGCACAGGAGAAAAAAAATCCAGAGTTTTACATAAGTGTTTCCTGTTGCCAATGGGAAGACTCTAGAAAATCTAGTAAATCCACTTTAATGATTGCATCCTTGAGACTAAAAATTGCATAACCGTCTGAAACCATCAAACCATCATAGAGGAAGAGAATATATGAGAGAATGGTAGCACTCAGTTTACCCGTCATCTCCATAATAAAGCATTAGAACATCACATCTAGTTATCTTCCAGGTATGTCTGAGCATAAATGATCAAGTTACATGTTGTAATACAAACAAGTTGCTATTCTTCATTTGGAGGAGTTATCAGACATCTTCTGGATTAATTAGAAGATATTAATCAGTTACACGTTTCCACAGTGGCGTATTCTTCCAGACCTTTGTGTCCGGGAAACTATATATTTGGGCTTCATTCCAACTTTGGGAAGACTTCTTAAAAACGCAAACTTGAAACGGTAAAACCGTTTTTGATGTTTCGAAGCGTTAGATCTTTGAGCTGAGATATGTCTATAAATAAAGCTGAATTAATCAAATGCATAGTTATTGGAGGAGGAGACAGAGACACTCAGTACTTCCTGTCACTTGGTACTGTCAGTTAATGAAAACATGAAGGCAAAAGTGCTATAAAAAGACATCTGTTTGGCTTTGTATGAAGAAAAAAAAATCCAGGCTGTCTGTTATTATGAAGAGAAAAAAAAAAGACCCAAACACCTAGAACTCTGAATAACCCAGAAACACTGAGGTAAACAGCGGGTGAAACAAATAAAGACAGCAGTGTGGGATAAAAATAAGACATTATTCATTTATGAAAACTTGGTTTCACTTCAGTTTGCTCAAAAGGGTTGCAGATTTGTGTGTGTGTGTGTGTGTGTGTCTCTGTGTGTTTGTGTGTAATCTATTTAGGATATGGAGATTACCATTAAATCGTCCGGCAGGGATTACACTCCCTTTCACCGAGCTGATTTACAGGCCACACTTGTAAATGGGGGTTAACAGCTTGTTATAAACTCTGGATTGTGTGTGTGCACGCGCGTCCCACGTGTCAAGCTAATCTTCATTGCTCAGAGCGATGAAGAGGGCCAAATAAAGGCAGCCGGCGTGGTGAACAACACTGAAACAAAGACGCGTGGAGAGATGGGAGGAGAGAGGGAGAGCAGGACAAAAGAAACCAGAGACATTGTTGGATGCTCTCAGCCAGCAGCGGCACCGACGACGACGACGAGGTACGTCACGATTTTACTGCATGAGGTCACATCAAAAAAGATTGTAACCTGTGCTTTGTGTGTGTGCAGATAACACGAAGCCTGAA
Organism: Craterocephalus amniculus; assembly: GCA_036024015.1. NCBI lineage: Eukaryota > Metazoa > Chordata > Actinopteri > Atheriniformes > Atherinidae > Craterocephalus > Craterocephalus amniculus. Next base: position 28,489 of record JAVQJG010116512.1, read on the forward strand.
GCTCACACTAAAGAAAGCATATCAATGATGACAATGTCAAACTGTGTCTACACAACAAGGACTGCAACTCTTCAGGTCACTTTCTGTTGGCAATAATAGAACCAAAAACACAACTCTGAAAATATCAGGTCATTTTACACGTTTGACAATATTTAAGGAAATATCAAATAAGAAAGGATAAGTTGGGGGGAAAAAATGTTGAAAACAAAGTAAAACAAAGGGACACGATGCCACAAAAGAAACAACCACAGAAAACCAACTCGCATTTCAGGAATTACATGAAAAAAGTTGTTAAGAGTTTTGGTTTTTTTTTCTGTTTGTTTTGTCATCGGTGTCATTTGTTTAATTTTTTGGGTTTATCACTCAAATTTACTGTGTTTAACTCGACAAGAGACACCATTAAACAAAAGCATACAAAAATAACAATAGCAGCAAATAAGCACACAGAACTAAGGCCGACATAGCTACAATCATACAAACACAGTTTAATACTAAACCGAACGCCACAAATTTAGCAAGTTATTTGTGTAGTAGCTATTTATGGGGTGGGATATTTCACCTCAGCAACCTTGTAAAATAGAGAGTAGAGCTTTCTAAGATAACATCCTGAAACAGAATTACCTGAAACAGAAAGACCTGAACTATGAGCTCTATCTGTAACTAAAATACATGATCCTTATTATAAAATTAACCAAACAGGAAAAAATAATGAAATGAAATAGAAACCATTTTCCAAAGTTATTTTCATAACAAAATTTGTAAAATCATTATTATTTTAATGAAAAAGTTTTTCAACATGACCAGCATAGAAAAGGATACAGGTTTAGCATTCAGGTATTTCTGTGGTCACATGGGATCATGTTATACAAACTTTTTGGACTAAAACCTCTTCCTTTAAGGACTCGTTTCAATTCATCGATCCGTTTTCTCTTTAGTGTTTCTGATTTTCAAACTAACAAGATCAAAATTAATTTTTGGGGGAAAAAACTCAACTTTTTATTCCATGACAGAACTCGATACTTCACAAAGGTTTGTTCCAGCTCGGTGGTTTTGTAACTGTTTTTCCGCGGGGCAGTGTCCGTGTCTTCATATGTCACGTGTTTCAGATATTTCCGTACTTCCTCACAGCCTCGACTGTCCTTTCAATCTTGTTGAATCTTTTGTATCAGCGGAAAAGCAGAAGTGACAAAAACCATATCCATTTCCAATTTCAGACCACTCAGTTCTCTGACACCACACAAGAAAATATGTCTGCCCAGCTGCCTTTGTGTCGGCTTTACCTCCAACGCTGGAGGCTTCATCCATCATCTCCACCATCAAACTGGCCATGTAACCCAGAGACAGTTGTCAACAGTCTTTTAGGAGGTGTTTGGTTCTTTCTGCTAAACCAAGATTTACCAGCAAAACAATCGAAAATCTGTTTATCCTGTGTGGACGTGATCCTAAACAGATCCTGCTGTTTCCCATTTTCATTTGAGAGCGTGGGCGCTTTTTCTTTTGCTTTAAATAGGCTTTGGAACAAAAAGAAATAAAAAAAAACAACCTCTTTTACTCTGAGCTTTATACAAAAGTTCCAAACGACTTCTCACTGCAGCTTTTCCTGCTCTTTGGAAAAGAGGAGATAACAGGGAGCGTGTGCAGAAGATCAGCTGATGTGTATCAAAGGCAGAGAGTCAACAACAATGTTGACCCGCCGATGATACCGCTCGCTGGAGTGTTTACAGATCAAAGACAAGCAGAGACACTTGAACCAGGTGGAAAGACCTTCGATTACTGCTGAGCTGGAAACCTGAGTGAATTAATTTCCAACACTGTGCCATAGTATATCTTATTAAAATCCACATCTGGTCGCACATCTGTGTCCTGACTCAGACCAGGGCTTCATTCCACGGCATCACCTGGCAGACACATGCTGCAGCGAGCAGTGGTTTCACACACTGGAGCTGCGGACAGATTTTTTTTAAAAAGGAAAAAAAAACTTTAAAGAGATTAGGATGCCAATAAGTGATGCCAAGTAGTCCTTTTCTTCTTGAAAATAGTTCACTGAGGTTACAAAAGCAGCTCTGTAACACACACACACACACACGCAAACAAACAAAAAAAGATACAGAAAAAGCTTCTTTTTTTTAAAAATGTCCACTGATGTAAAAAGACATTATCAAGGATGATTCAGGTGGATTTAACATCCACAAAGATATAAGAAAATCAAGTTTCATGGTATGTATTTTCTGTAAATATATAGTAAAAACAAATTAAGAAAAGGGCAGTGACCTACATACTTTCTGTGTTTACAGACAACCTCAACGTTGTGTACCATTACACTATATGCTTATAAATGACATTTAACCAAATTAACTTTGACATCAGACAGATGGTGCCTCTGTTAGCAACTCAGGGGGTATAATGTAAACTATCAGTGAATGAAGCTTCATAGTGCAGATAAAAAAGGTCAAATTACTTACTTTAATGCTTTTTCTCTTCTTCTAGTCTGTTTTTTTTATCAGAAAAGTGGGCAAAACCTGAAGATTTCCAAAAATGTTTCTTTTTCTGTATCATATAAACTCAGACAAAAATAAAAAAAGTGTTTGTTATCATTCAACTTTTTATAAATATAGACTATTGTTAAAAAAACTCACTGCAATAGAAAATTATTTTTTTGGGGGGAGAGTTTCTCCTTTTAAGATAACAACACACACACACACACAGACACACTGCTTGAGGTGCAACAGCGATCATAAATAAATGCATAACGAATGAAGTCATCACTTAAAGACACGCACGGTTGCTCAAAGCATCCTGCATTTCACACATACACACACACACACACACAAAGAGTCACGCATGCTCACACTACACAATGACCTCATCCCCCACTTTACCCCCCCACCCCATCTCACACACATACACACTGTCAAACACAAAGAAAGGGTCAATCCATTAAGACAAAACTGCAGCTGATCCCTTCCTTTATGTTCCGCTCATTTCACTTCTTTGTCTGCAACACACTGATGTAAATATATCAGGGAGGCCATTAGTTGATCAGGATTACTAACTGAGTTATCGCAGTCTTCTTCGCCATCTAATCTCCAACACACTGGAGTTCATAACACAGTGTGTTGGATTTCTTTGTATTGCTCAGATTTAAGCTTACCACGGTAGAAACTCATCGTCTAAGACACTAAAGAGTCAAGAAATACAGATTTGATCATCTAAATGCATAGCAAGATAAAAAACAGTTTTATGACACTGAATAATTTATGAGATGTCAACTGTTATGACTTCAATAGGCTCAGACATGCTGAACAGATTTAATTAAAATCTGTCCCAAAGCACATAAATGAACTAAATCAGCTAAAAGTGCACAATAACGCTACCAAACGCAGATATTTATTTCCTTTATGTTTTCATTCCTCAGGTCATCCAAACTTTCTGGAGAAAGCTATTTCATAGGGGAAGAAAAAAACTTGTTTTTAGCTCTTTTTTGTGAGTCTCGTTTACCATATTTTGTTTTTTTTTTATAATCTCTACAAGCTATTCCATCAAAAGCACACATTTGATTAGATTCAGCTGATTAAAAAGTCTTAAAATACATTAAGATGTGCTTTGAACTGCTTGTTTTGATCACACACACCCAAATCAAAACTCAAGTCTCCAAACAATTATCATAGAGGACACACATGGCTGACAAATAAATGGTGAGATTGAAATTCAGTGCATTATTATTCATTATTTTTACTGGCTTCACGCCCATTAAGTACATCTCTAAACCCCGTGTGGAGGCATATTTTTTATTTGTGCTGGGAGTGTAGGAGCTGATAAAGCAAAAGGATCAATAGCAACAAGATAAACCTGAGTGCAGACGGACTCCTGCTTGTGCTGCAGCACGATGATTCACACTATGAACATTTTTTATTGACTATTAAACTATTGACTGCTGTCTTGAGCTTTAACATGTATTCCATTAAGTTATTAGGGCAGAGCAGTTAAAAGAAAAGCCTTGTGACAAATGACTTGGTGGTAATTAATACATCAGAATGTGGGCTATTAATGATGGAGTCACGACATAAATCAGCCCAAATTCCAGCAGCCTCTTTAATTGTGGATTTATGCGAAGAGAAGAATCTATGTGACACATATTTACTCTAGTGACGAGACAGCCTTAAATGTAGAAGAGTCTGTGTGTGTGTGGGGGGGGTGTGTGTGTGCATGTGTGTGTGTGTGCATGTGTGTGTGTGTGTGACCCCAGGGAGGCAGCTACAGTCATCACACCTTTTTTTTCCCCTCTTTTCTTTTTTTACACTCCAGGGTGTCCCTCTCTGCCTTGTGTACCTCCAGAGGTTTTTTTGTATTTTGAAGAAGTCACTGATCTCATCGGCCTCGCTGGAAAACAAAGTGGGTGGATTTGTGACTCATGCAGGCCTGAGCTAGACCGTATTTGCAGATGAAACCCTCTCTGCATTAAAAAGTCTTGGGGGTAATAGGGGAAGACTTTCTTCGCCTCCATTTTTCTGTCCTGTAGTTCAGCCTTAAATAATTCAGATAGCTCCCTTTTTCTACGAACACACATTCCAACATACATTGTGTCCACATTGGGCATCAAATAAAAGATGGAAAATGAAGCCATGAGCTTATTAACGTGTATAAACCTCAGCTACTGTACACTTCGTCTCAGGGAGAGTTAGACAGGTTAGTCTGCCAGCTAATTATTCAGGCTCATTTTAAATAATTGGTCAACACCGTTACTTTATAAGCCGATAACAGGTAAATGTGTTGTTTCTATGGAAACAGTATAAAGGTATAAAACATGTGACATCTCTCTGTGGGTCAGTTAAATTACCCATAGGAAAGACGAAACGTGTGTCCATTTACTGATGACCTTTAGCTGAAAGATCTCACTAGGAATTGAACTTTTCTGTGTTCTTCCATGGAAGCTTTGCTTTTCTCAAAGTGGCTTCTTTTTCTGAACTTTTTGCAGACCACCAGTATCACACACACATGATTCCTGCCCCTGTAGCCTGTACATGTTATTAACGAGTACATGGTCATGTCAGCGTTGATATAAGTACAATGTGGGCTGCGAAGCTTCCAGGTCTCAGAACGAGCTCCCTCTGATCTCAGACTGTCATGCTGAAAGTCTGTTCTTCCACACACTTTACTCGTTTTATGATAGACAGAGTTGTGGAGGGCCGGACCCTGTGCCAGGAAACTGGCGCATCTACAGGGAACTTGCACAGAAGAGCTCTCTCTGAGGTTCAAATGAGGACATGTTGACAACAAGAAAAAAACAAGTAAAAAAAAAAAAAAAGAATTTATCATTTTTGCTGCGTTAATCCCTCGGACACCTAAAAAGCTGATTAAATTCCTTTATAGCATCAATGCTGATTTGTAAAAGATAATGAAACGGCCATCTTAAAAATGCACAACTGTCATACACAACAAGGGAAACTAAGTCCACTTTTCTCCAGTGTCCCAGTGGATCCTTTGGGCTTTTCTCATCCAGATGATGATTTTTCTTCTTCTTCATCTGGAAGCAACACATCTCACAATGAAGGTTACTCCAATGAAGTCACGAGATTACAAGTCAGCTGTCTTGTTTCTTCTGGACCACTGTGATTTCATTTGACGTGAACTCCATCTGTAACTGAGACATTTCATGTTGTGTACTATAGTGCTGTCATATTTATAACCATGAGCTGCACAAGCTGGCCCTCCCTTTACTTTTTCTCCTTCAAGAAGAGACCGGCCACTGAAGGCATCAGATCAAGAAGAACCCTCTGTGGTCCTGTTTTACGATTTGGTAGGGCAAATTTTTCTGTGATTTTCATGAATCTTGCTAAAGAATTGATTAAATAAACCTGCTTGAACCAGCTCTTGTTCCAAAGAAAAGAGAAAATCCAAAGAAACATTTCTCTCTAGGTTTTCTTACTGTAATAGGTAAAGGGTTAAAAAAAACATAGTGCTGAATTTCACTCAATTTGAACCCTACAACTCTGGCTTTCATTTTTGCTGAGAAAAATGCTTCTTTTCTTTTAGCTATCTGGGAATTATGGTTATTTATCCATCCAAATTGTCCCTAAAGCTCGGGCTGAAAGCCTAAATGTCCATCACAACTTTAGTCCCAGAAGGCCAGAGCAACTTTTCCCCTGATTAACAGGATTGGGCTTTTGTCCAGAGGTCAAACGAGGGCAGAGTCTGTAGCTGTTAAAATTTTGCTGCTCATCTGGATCTCTTCCTTTAAAACTTTTTAAACAAAGCCTTGGCATTTATAGAGGATGTGTTCTCCAAGTGCTCCGCCATGTATTCGTGTTTATTCATTATTAGCCCGCAAACAAACAAACTGCTCAACTTGCACTTTTATAGCTCAAACATATTCGTGTGTCGTTAACTTACTTCCAGATTTGAAAGAACTTAGTTTAAACATCTCCTCGATGTTTAAAGTTCATAACTTATTAGAAAATAGGTGCAGTTAATTGTAAAATACTAAGTCACGATAACAAGATATATTTTTTGTAGAAAATTGTTTGAAATATTTGATTATTTATAGTCTCCCAACCCATAAATACCTCAGCTTGTGTTCTGTTTCTATATCTGCTGTAGCATTGAAGCTGCCTACTTTTATTTACTGTCGATTTAATTGTTTTATTTTTACGCCACCATACCCAAAATGTAAAAACACTGAAGGGCTGTGGGGCCTGAGTGCAGCAGCCGGGGAGGCCCGGTTGGGAAGTGCAGTATTTATTTTAAATCCCTGCATTTTCTTTGTGCTGTCACGCAGCCGCAAAAACAAAAGACACAGAAGGCTGATAGAGACACCGGCACCGTTTGATCAGATGCACAATGGATTTTTAAGCTGCACAAAACCAAGGAGCGTTTCCGGCTGTCTGAAATAGTTTATCCATTTATCAAGAGGCATGAGCTACACTGCACAGGGGTTGGTACCAACTAAAAATAGAGGTAGAACAGATGCACCCATTCCTCACTCTCTTCCTCTGCTTTTCTAAAACAGACAGAACACTTCTTGACACAACTACTTTTAAATTAACTAAGTTGCACGCCTTCCATTTATCCGTCGCTCTCTGAAATGCACATCAACTTTCCCTGATTTGTCCCCAAACCTGTCCACACACATGTACAGTACACGCTGAATGGGAACACATCTATCTGCACACATACTGCAGTATTTGTCTATTCCCTCTGGTATTCCTGGAAACATTGTGGATTAAAATAGCTGGCGACCCACATATACCTGTATAGCAAGCATGGTAGTGTTAGACCAGACAACAAAAAAGTATTTTTCCTCTGAAAACCAAACAGCTGGCCTGGTTTACAACTTCCAATTATGACAAATATCAGAAGTGCTGCTCAAACACAGACGATCAATGGCTGAATAAATAATAGCAGACGTTTGGACTTTAGGGAGAAGAAAAGTTAGCCTGGAAGGCTTTAAAACATTCAGTGACAATAACAGGGAGAGAAGGAGCTACTTTTTTATTAAGTTTGAACCACTGATCCAATCGAGTGTAATTTGATTAGTGTCTGAGATGCTTCACCTTGTTGGCTCTTCAGCTTTTCCGTGTTCAGCTTGGATCTGATGATCAGATCAACTGGATCTGACCAATGACATCCGAAGGACTCGTGTAGAGATGACACCAGAACAATCACACATTATTTGGCATAAAAACATGCAAAAGTCTTGATCTATCCCATTATCTTTATATTTTACTTCAAAGAAGCTAAACTTTCTTGCGGTCTTTCAAAGTTTGCTTCAGCAATATTTTATATCTTTGGGCTTTCTGACGGTTTCGCAATCTTTTTCTTTGGCTATTGGCTACTTGTTCTCACATTTTACATTGCATCCATGTACTGTACCTGACCACTTCCAGATGAATGTTTTATTGTTTGTTAAGCCACATAACACTCACCTCTAAAAGGGTATCTTCAGGCAGTTTTTACCTAGAATTTTTTCAAAAATGCATAAAACAAGCACAGAACAAGAGAAAATAACAACAATGATAAGAATTCTATTTCATTTTGAAGAGAGCTTTTATCCCAAAACCTAATCATATCCCAGCATGGTATATACTGCAGAGTGTCCTTAAAAAACCTGAGTAAACTGGAGAAGTTGAAGAAAAAAAAAGTGTCAGGCTTTAAGAATATCTAAAGCATGTGATCTGAAAGTCTGAAAAAAAAAATCCAGCAAAGGCCTGAGACAGTATTTCAGAGAAAGATCTGGATCTTAAGTTGATCCAATGTCCTCTTCACTCATCAGAAATGGTCTCAGAGGAAAGGTGGAATTCTTCAGAAAGAACAAGGCTGAGGTATGCCAAATCACACAAGAACTGAGAATCAGCAGCAAGAGGTCTTACGCTGTGAAGAATCCTCCCCAAAGCCCAGACCCAAATGGTGTGGAAGCAGTTTACACAGAACAAAGCAAAAGCTCAACTTTCAACAGAAGAGCTTTGGACAGTCCTTGAATAAGAACTATTTCTGAAGACCACTTGAACAAATGTCTAGAAAGTGCTTGTTTGCTTTTGTTACAATTTTAAAGCCCATTTTATAAACTGTATTTATATTGATATTTGCACATTTATGGTGAATATTAACCAGTTTTCTTTACTTTAGTTGATCAAAGTCTTCATGCTACAACTGAACTAAATACGAATATAAAAAAAGACTGTGCACCCCCACCTCTGTGGCAAAAGTTCAGGAGATAGCCCTTTCTGTCAACAAATTCAGTGTTAGTCCGTTCTTCCGAGCCAAAAAGACATGCATCGGTAGAGCTGAGGAGAAAAACAGGACAAAATTCCCAAGGTCATCCTCCTCTGCATCTGACCCATTTACCATCCCACTCTACGCACACACACACACACACACACACACACACTAATCATGCATGAATAACAGTGTACTAAAACACTGGCATGCTACGCCCACTCTGCAACTCTGTCTCATTCTGTCATGGTCACACCTGCACACACAAACACACACACTGTAGATTCTGTCACTGTATTATGCACTAACATCCCAAATGAAACTCTGCAGTAGGTTTCATGTAGACACATTTTAACTTGGCCTTAAGTGACGCTTAGAAATAATCCAAAATTCCACAGTAAGGTTTAAAGGATTACTCTATTAACCATTATTTTCAAGTTGTTTTCTGACCATGACACACGTGTTGAGGTTTTTGTTTGTTCATGTGTTATAGTCTGAGTCATTTGTTTCTTTTATTTAAATCGTGAGTCTGCTACTATATAATTCCCTTTTGAAATAAATATATTGTAAGTCAGTTCAGTATAGAATATAACAGTTATCACCAATAAGTTACTCTTCATTATTCTTTCATCTTTTAAGAAAAGACTGATAAGAAATCTGAGTCTAATTATTTACATTTTAACTAAATTTCTGTTTAGTTTATTGCTGCCTTCAAATGTCTGGAGCTCAGATGGTACAAGTTCACCAATCCAGGTTTAATAAGTAGATTATAAAAGCTACAGTTTAATAGAATTTAAGTTTAAAAACAGCTTTAATGAGCGTCTGACCCCACTGGCAAGTATGCAAGTCTAAGTGTCCTGTTGGCCTTGGTAAGCTAACACAAACACACACTCTGTCATTTCCTCTGCCACTATCAACATCCTCTGAACACTAAGCATGATGTCATCACACAAACACACACTCAGGCACACACACTTTTACACACGGGGCACATGTCATGTAATGGTTTCCTATGGTTTGGTACAAAGAAGAGTTTTTTTTTAATCAGATGTGAAGATAAAATCATTTTCAATAAAAATGAGAAGTGTGAAGCAGCATGCTTTCATGAACACACGCTGAAACTCCACTCCCAAAAAAGCATCATTATAAAAGGAGATCCAACAATACTAGTGGTACATCATGACATTTTGATGCTGTAAAAACAAATTTGCCTCCTCCGGCCAAAACAGCATGATTTTTTCAGCTGCCTTTCATTTCCTTGTTTCTTTCCTTTTTTTGTTTGTTTAGTTTTTTTCTAGGCTTGACGTAACGAAAGAGAGGAAGAACAATAAGCAAGGGGAAGTAGGTCCTGCACTGACACTGTTTATATTGGAAAACATGTTTCACACGTCAACCTTTCCATCTCAGTTTGGAGGAAAAAGTTTTCTGCGTGTATTAAATTCTCCCAATCTTTTTTTTTTTTTTTATTGTGCAAATTCAAACTATGCATAAAGCTAAAACAGTGATGGCAAATAGAGAGGGGGAATAGGAAGGTTGGATGGCTGCCCAGTCACAAGGCTTTATCACTGAGCCAATTGATCTGCAAACACTGGCTCAGTAGGATGTGGAGACAAAAATGTCCACAACACACCTCATCACAAGACAGCCTGTGATCACTATGTATGTAAATATACATATATGAATGATATATATATACACTAATGTATATATATATATATATTATTCAGTTGAAAAGCTTAACTTTCTTTTAATTCGTAAAAGTATCCTTGTTGTAGTGAATCATTTGCTCAATGTGCAGATTGTCAAGATTTACCACTAAAATGTATTATCTAAATATCTAATCTAAATAAGCAGAGAGATATTACTTTATATTTAAAACAAATAGAAAGTTGTGAAATTGTGCACCAAACCTTATCCCAGTATTTTTTCTTTCTATAAATAGTATAGTCCACATTAGCGCTGATAAAAACAGGATGTTAAAACAATTTAGGAACAAAACACAAAATAGATATCTGATGCTGTAAAAACTCACCAGACAGCAGTTAGATTGATTCACAATGCCTTATGTGGACCATCAGCAAGGCTGTACATTTAATTTCATTTATGTTTTGGACAATTAGGATTGCAGTATTATTATGAAAACAATCAATAGCCACTAATTGTAGATTCATTTTATGCCCATTGACTTTCAGTGAATCAGCCAATTAGTTGGTCTTAGTTCACTTCTTCAAACGCTTCATACGCTTCAATAAAATCAACAAATGTTGGTCAAAATCTTGTATTACTAAACCAAGGATGTCCAGTTGCGGTCATCGAGGGCCACTGTGCTGCAGGTCCTAGATGGTTCCTGTTTTAGCACACCTCGCTCAGATTAATGGGTCATTAACAGACTTGAGCAAAATTGACAACAAGTTCTTAAAGTCAATTGAATTTGAAACAGTTAAGTTGAAGAAGATCATCTAAAACCTGTTCTGCAGGTTTTATTTAGATTCATTTGCATCCCTAAAGCTCCAAACGTCCATTTCTGAGCTTTATTAACACTTATTATCTTTGAATTGATGTGGAAAAAATAGGAAAACAAGATCGATGTTTTTGCTAGTTTAGACATTTTTGCAGATGGTGCCTTACGTTTCACCTCCATGCTTCTACTCCAGCTTTGACAAACTTCAGTTTCTGTTTATGTACAAATGACCTGCTGTGTAAATCAAACTACCTGCCATTTGTTTTTCTGTTTTTATTTGAGCTATGCCAACAGTTTCCCTCTGCTTGGGCTACGCTAGGCTAATCCTTGTCTGTACCAAAAGGCACAAATAAAAAACTGACTACACTTTCCACGCCTCACAACAGGCTGAACAACGCAATTGCACAGTTCCTAAAGACTGATAAACTTTTGCTTGGAATAAAAAGGGGTAAAATCATAAACACATGAGATTCATTTGGATGAACATCTACACAATAACACATCTCCCATGTGTGCTTCAGGCATGAAGAGATGAATGAGTAAATCTCCTTGTAAACTGTAGTAATCGGGCTCTGTGGTGAATAGTGCTGGAGAGATGCCCTCCATAGAAAACCACTCATCTTGAAAGATCAGGGCTATGGCTTTCACAGTGTAAGTAAGCTCTCTCCATCACGAGTGCAGCTCATTTGTTCTGCTTTCCTGCTGCGGCAGTCTGACTGCTCTGTTTCTGATCTAATCTCTGCCACCGTAGTCTCAATGGTTTATTTATTTACTGAATTATGGCCTCCCAGGCAAGCATATGTGTGTTTGACTCGAGCAAATTATGGGGAAAAGATAATAACTGTGTGTCTGAGAGCATGATAAGATAAATAAAGAAATGTGAATTCAGTTGCTGGTATTGAGAATTGGCACAACATTGCACATTTTGAGAGATGAGGAAGCATGTTTTAGGTTGTTCTCATATCTGTGGCAGTGAGTGGACTAAAACTTCCACATACATATTATCATGACTTGTGTTTTTCAGTCAGGACTAATGCAGGATTTTGACATTTTCGCTTTCAGTAAAGCTTGTTTCTGTCAGCAACACGAGCGCAGCAGTCAGGTTCATATTACAGAAGAGGCACGGCTTTCCCCATGAACCCTGGGCAGGTCATCCTGCAGGGAAAAGCCAAATTTGCTTCAGAACTGTTGCAAGACAGGCTTAGATCACAAACAAATTAGAATCAACTCTGTAACAAAACGCGCATCAGCAACCTAAACTATGGATGACAATTAAATTGCTATTCTACAACATAATTATCAACAAAAATAAGAGAAATGGCAATTAAAAAACTTTTTTTTTTAAACTAAAGAGCGAGCAAAGTTTTCATTCATGAATGAGAATATTGGCAGATATTTGCAGTCATCACCAGACCCCTGGATTTTTTCACCCACTGATGATGCTACAAGAAGCCACTGAGGCTAAGTGTCAAATCTGATAGAATATCTGTGTAATATTTGCCTGGAGACCTCTTTCCTTTGAGATGACACCATGAACAACTAAAAAGGAAGCTTGAACATCATTCGAGATAATCAAATAATAACAATAATTGGTTTAAACCTGGGGGACAGTGTAATAGGAAATAGGAGGGGAAATGCTACTATTTCATGTTCTAGCCTACATAAACAAGAAAGCAAATTAGCTGCTTTACCGGTACTAATACGTGGCTTTTGGTGTGATTTTAGTGGATTATGTTGGCTCCCTCAATCAGCAGAGTGTGGAAATAGGTCACACACATTAAAAACAGCTTAACTGACATGGATCAAATTGATGATGAAAAATTTCACCTCATTTCTCTGTGTGAATGTAACTGCTCTGAAATTATAGCTGGGCAACTTTCATGTCTTCATTTTGAGTCACATCAACCACAGATTACACACGGCTCTGTATAATGGTCATCAGAAGCATGCTGTGTCAAAAATAATTGTGCAGGCAGGTACTGCACTGCAACATTGGTGGTGAAGATAAACACACACACACAGATGTGACACAGCATTTCTGTGTGAACCACATTCAACATACTGTAGTCATGGTAACTATATGACCTAACCACATGATATAATTACTATAAAGGTCTATAGCTCTGGTACAAATCCCCTTCACTAATGTTAACACAAATTCAAATATTAAGCACAAAAGTTCTCTTTGACAACCAAAATGAGACCCAGTACTGCTCCATTAAAAATCCCACTTGTGTTTTCTGAATTTCTGAAGCGGACCATAGTCCAGGGATACAGTATATCTTCACAATTTACCTGTCAATTGCCATCATTTGGTGTCAGGAAGTGGAATCTCCCGCCGGTGTTTTATCGCGTGATTCTGGGATAATCCTGCGAGATTTGGACACAAACAACAGGACACAGACACCTAACATAGCGATCGCCCGCTAATACAGATACTTTAGTTCTTTTCTCCTTTCTAAGTTGTAGAACACTCGTTGCGACTAACAGAGCACTTCAGTGTGAAAAAAGCATGTTTTTAGGGCGGACTTACACAGGAGCAGTTGCCCGATACTTATCATTAGCTGTGCTGCTAGCTGCCTGCACTAAATACTGGAGCGATCTTGAAAGTTCCTTTCCCCATCACTCATGTATGAAAGGAAAGATGAAAACAGACCCCAGGTTAAAAAAAAGCAAAATTCTGCTTTAACATGGCCAGTCTAGTTTTAAAATGTTACTTTGAATAGTTGGTGATGTGAATGCTCTCTGCAGCGAGCACTTCACAAATAGACCAGTATTTATAAACGGCAGCGCAAGTCAAACGCACGGTTTCAAGAGCACTTTTAAGACTAAATAAAGTGCTATTCTAATCAAATAATGACCACTGCTATTGACCAGCTCCTGATGTTAATAGTTCTTTGCTGTAGTCCAGCAGAAAGCTGCTGTTAGTGTAGCACCTGGCTGAGACAGAAGGAACTGGTTCTGAGTTTGGGTCTGGACCCAAACCAGAACTAGAACTGCTCCCATGCCTCTCTGCTTAGTTGGGCGCTGCTTTGCAGTGTCTGCAACTGTAACAACACTGGTGCAGTTTTATCAGTGAATCAATCTTTCTAGCATTTAAATATTACACACTGGCCTACACCTGAGGAAAAAGCAGCAGGAAAATCCTGCCTCTGGAAACACCTGTGATAGGCCAACATCTGTCATGCTGCAGATTCTTTTAAAGCCTGAAAGCAAAGCCAAGAAGAGCTGAAAAAGTCTGATTTCCTACAAGATCTTTTGACAAAAAAGTAACACAAGACCTCAGTTTTCTTCACCTGAAGTTCAGTTGTAAATAACTTAATTCGAGTGAAAAATAAAACTTCAAGTCCGTTAAACTAATCAGTGACATTAATCCTCCTTTTCTTATTCTTCTCTTTCCTTGCACTGTGTTCCCATTTCTGCTGTTTCCCCTTTTTTCCCTCTCCATTCCTTCGTTTTTTCCCACATCCTCTTCTTCTCTGTCTGTTGTGACTATGAGGAAGCAGCTGTGCTCCGCAGACAATTACATAACTGTGTGTGTGTGTGTGTGTGTGTGTGTGTGTGTTAAAAACATCTTTTGTACCACAGGCTGGATGGTGAGAGACACAAAAGGAAGGTGGAGAGAAAAAAAAGATGGACAAATGTCTTGTTGTCTATGACTAACTTTTATCTGCACCATTATTGTGTCTGGTGGTGTTTTCTCTCAGCTTTCCCTCCACTGGTCCTCTCTCCCCCCCATCCCCTCCATCCCTACATACAGAGTTACTGGGCTGTGAAATGTGAAAAACTGCAGCATGCATGGCAATTCATTATCTTGTCAAACTTCCCCAGGCCTGCCTCAAGCCAGGGGCAGAAAGTAAGAGAGAAAAACAGAGTGAAGAAGAGACCAAGACAGAAGAAACAACAGTTCATGCAGTGGTCACTGCGGCGGGTCAACAGGTTACCGAAGAGAAGAGAAGCCGGGGAAACTATCAGATGCTGTGCATGAGTAGCTGCACAGCTTGTAAGCATATTCTGCAGTTTGGACAATCAGCTGTTGTCGCCCCTCCATCCATCAGGATTCAGGCATTTATAGACAGTAACACAAATAAAAGCTACTTTAAACAGGTGTGAGGTGTGAGTTTTTTAAAAACCACTGGGTGTCAAACTAGAGCAGTGTCTCAGAAAACCAAAATGAATGGAACCAAACCAACATGGGAACCTGATTTGGCACACTGCAGCATCTGGTAGATTTCTTGTCCCTCTCTTGATAGGAATGGGGATTGTAACTTTGTCCAGTGAATGGTCTTTTATGTGTGAATAAGTGGACAAGTAACCACATCCCATAACAGAGACAGTGGCATTATGACATTAGATGATAAAAATCTCTGTGAATTTTGAAGTCTTGACTTCAGCATTTGGCTTCACCGTCTTGTTTTTTCTGGACACAAAGGAGGAAGTGTAGATTAGGATTCAGACTAAATTACTTATCTCTAGGTAAGAATATTAACTTATTTACAGAATAATTTAGATTGATTGATTGATTGATTGATTGAGAAATTTATTTGAACTTAACATAAAAAATATACAATCGAAACGCAAAACAGCATCTATCAAAACAAATGAACAAAAAAACATTTTAAAGGGATCCGATGTGCACTAATAATAAAAGGGAATGAATGAAACCACTACGTATGATCTGTGGAAAAATCTTTCAAATAGTATCCCATTGGTGCAGAAGATATTTTGGAATTGGTACCTATTTTTTGTTCTGTTTTGTTTTCTTTTAGACTTTTTTTCCCCTCATCAAAAACACAGATATAATAAATCACTTTGTGACTATTACTGTAATCCCACTTTACTTACACAAGCATTCTTTAGCATGTATATTAAATGTAGAATTCACACAAATTAGATATTTTGATTTTGAACCAAATTTAAAAGAATGACATTAAATCGGGATTTTGTGAATTAGAGCTGAATCTATTAGGGAAATCTATCTTAGACAGCTGTTACTGAGATTGGGACAATGTTACATAACTTGCAGATAAACTCTGCCTGACAAATTAAAGGGATGAATTTCCCAATGCGCACATCCTTGGGGGCAAGGTTTTGATTTTGTTTGACCTCTTTTTTCGTAACCGTCTGTTAACTGACATATGCAAGATCAGATTTGTAGGGGTGTAACTGAACAGAGGTGCATGCCATTGCATTGTATCTGCAGCCAGTTCTATAATGTCTGTGTGCACTCGTGAAATTCAGGAGCTTTAATCTTGCCTGGCCAAATGGAGACACTGTATCTCAGTAACACAGAGCTGCTTGGTATAGCATAGTGCTGTAATGACTCCACAGCAAATAAATCAATACGCCTGAAAGGAACTACAGACACACAGCGCATGTAAACTAGACGACAAGATGAGAAAGGGATTGTTTGAGTCAGCCGCTTTAAAGCACTGTTAGACTTTTAAAAAGATACCTGCAGACATTGTCCACACAATGTTTTCAGTCTGTAAATGCAGCTGAACAACAACCACAGGAAACCCAAACCTCTGCTTCAATTACACCTTCATCATCCCTCTGTTTTCACCGTCTCCATTTTCCCCCTCGTTCATCAGACTTCGGAGTAGCTCTGCTTTGAAATAAATTGATTATATCTAATTGGGAAGTCTGGGTTTGATCCTTGACTGCTACACACACACCCACACGCACACACACACACACACACACACAAACACACAAATAACTGAAGCCCATCACATCATCCCTAACCTACAAAGATGCTGCAATTATACACTGAACATGGGCTTGCACTGTCAGAGGCAACAAGGCTGACAGACAGGCGAGTCAGCGAGTGTGTTTTCCACATGTTTAGCCATGATGCAAAGCAGCTGATAAAAGAAGCCTGTATGAGGAAACAAAGACCAGGAACAGGGACGGCCTGGGAAGATAAATGACACCCACAAATCAGGCTGCCTGTGTGCGTGAGTGTGTGTGTGTGTGTGCGTATATGCCGTTTGTCTGCTTGTGTGTGCGGTTCTGTCCGTCTGACAGAAAACGGCCAATTACTGTCAAAAGTGGCGGGATGAGTCCTGCCAGACCATAGCTTTCCATTAGTGCATGCCAGCCAGGCGTGTGTGTGTATGTGTATGTTAATGTGTGTGCATGTGAGATGGAGTGAATGAGGGAATCGAGGGAGACAGAAGGAACAAGAGTGGGTGTGCCAGGTCTCTGTGTGTGTGTAAGTGTTTGTCTTTCTCCTTTTCGAGACTATGTCATTGCTGGTGCAGATAAATTGGTCACAAAACACATCTTTTCCTTTCAATTTTGGTCTTCCAACCATAATAAATGGGAATATTCCACTCCTTCCACTCTTCTAAATTAGCCTTCGTACACTGACAGCATCCCCATGGCAGGAATTTTAAATTAATATTGTGAGATTCTGAGTGCTAATGATGCCTATGTGGAGTCCTTCTTACATTTGTGTGCAGCACAAACAGCTAACCAAAAGTTGTTAACCAAGCTTAAATACTGGAAGCAGCTTCCACCAGAAAAAAAAAACTGTCATCAGTTTCCCCGGCTTTCTATGAATTCGTTATTAGCAAGCACGTAGTAGTCACCAATGCATCAGTCACCCAGAGCAAGTCTTGCTGGTGAAACTATAATCCACTGCTTTGCTGCCATTTGCTTCTTAATCATAAGTTTTCTATCAAATCTTATAATTTTTTGTTCTTTAGAGATTAAAATATAAATTACTTGACACTGTAGCTATTAGCAAACAGTTTCATTCAGAAGTAGTCTACTGAGGAAACATTAAGTCAGAATATTTTCTTTTTACTGTAACAGTGCAAATAAAATATAGTGGAAAACCCAGGATGAGCCACAAAGTAAGCCAATAGTCCTGAAAAAAATAAACTTAAAGCAGAAACAGGCTTTCAGGTTCAGCTAGTTTCAAGTGGTGTTTGCTAAGCTAGGCTAATTTTGTACTGACCTCACTGAACCCATAAGAGAACCATTATTGCCAAGGTAACAATGCTTCAATGCTGCCATGCCTCTCGTACAAAAGGCTTCAGACATCAAAAAAGAGCTTGGATTACCTATTTTATCATTATTACTGAATAAAGTATAATTTGGTTCTTTGATTTTCATCATTTGGATTCATCTTGAAAGTTAAAAAAAGCCAGGAAAACTGAAAAAAATATATGTTTCCAGTAGCTGTTTTGCTTGTTATGAGAAAAATCCGGCTTTATAACAAAGCAAAACTATATACTCTAAGTCCATTTGTGTTTGTGCTATGGTTACAAACAACAATCACGTGTGTAACTTGTTAGGTGTCACATGCAAAACAAGGGTTGTTATTAAATTTGTTGCTCCATTCATGGTTGTTTATCATCCAGGATCTAAATCTGGCTTCCAGGAAAACTGAGTAATGTTGAATCTGTTCCTTCTATGCGTAATCGTTTCAAACTTCTTACTCCTTTAACAAGTTCAGGACTTTTAAGTATACCTTATGTTGTGGCACTTTCCTGTTCTTTGTCTTTTAACATCCAGATGTAACAGGAAACTGATAACACAAGTCAGCAAATTGACATTGTGTCAGAGCAGTGAATGCTGCTGCAACCCTCCAGACTGGCCCTAATTAGTTTTACTCCTAAATCAATTAATAATATGATAACAGACAGAAAAATAGGTTACAGGGGATGAAATAATGTGATGTTTGTACTAAAAATAGGACGTGACAGTGTGAATTGGTGTCAGTAAGACAGTCAAAGAGGAGAAATGCAGTTTGTGCTTTATTCAGCACAACAGGAATACATACACACAGTTGGAATACACACAATGCACCAACTCAGCATCACCTGAGTAGATTTAGTGCTATGCAGAGCTCCAGCAGACTTGACATCTTCAATCAAGTTTAAGGGGAAAACATTTGCTGTTTATGACCTTATAGCAACTGGATAACTCAAAATCATTAAACAAGTACTTTTTACCTTTCCCCCCCTCCATCTTAATCAGCTTGTGCGATTTGTTCATACCTTGTTCATGTTTAGAAATCAGAGCAGCTTGGCCGTCTCCCCACAGTGCACAAAAACGCACGTGGTCCACACACAGGATATCTAATTTAAGGTAAAGTGAAGGTTTTATGTCTTAAATAAAGGTTATAAAACAGTCTGCAGGCTGTCCTGCACTGTCAGCTGTATGTTCTACGGTGGCTGCTATGTATTATTCAGCAGGATTATCTGCAAACAAACAGTGGCAGATGTGGATGTATTATTTAAGAACAAGTCAATTCCTATTAGGCACGTGTCCATCTTGTAGGCAATAAGTCTGTGCTTGTGCACGCGCGTGTGTGCGTGTGTGTGTGTAATCAAAACATATCAGCCTGACAGACTGGTCTATTGATCACAGCAGTCACACACACACACACACACACACACACACACACACACACACGCACACACGCACACACCAAAGACTTTAGGATTCAGATGTGCAAATTTCCCATCCTGCAGAATCCCTTCACATTCACCCTCACTCTGCTTCCACGTTCAGTGATAAAAACCTGAAGTTAGTCTCGTAAAAAAACCAGGACGAAAAAACTTCGAACTCCTTTGACGCATCATTTTAACATTAATATATGGAATTAATGAGTAACTTGAAAGCATAAAATAACAATAAGAGCAACACCGTGGAACACAAATATCGCAAAAAAAGCCAATTAATCACGATATTTGACAAAAATGAAACGATAGGGGCGTGCAATGTTTCTTAGCTTTTCCACCGGCATTTCAGTTTTACGCATCAAAGGGAGGTGGATTGAAATCTGAATAACACGAGTGTCTCTACATCCTGAGCAACAGCGCGACGTGTTTTTAAACTACAGATTCGTATGTTTAATTAAATGGTATCTGCAATAAATATATAGGAAACATTCATTTCAGTGTGCGTAAACACAATTGGTGTTTTTATGTTTTTAAAGTAATGTTTGTCCATTATTGGTTAGCGCTCTGTAAATCTCCCCCTCCTCACCCCACTCCTGTGTGTGCGCGTTTTCTCCTGTCAGCGGACCTCGCCGTGCTCCGCGTGAGCAGAAAAAAAAAACTAGACGGGGCTCTCGCTGCTGCTCTGGAGCGCTCCCCCTCATGCAAAGCACTAAAAACCGTCAGAGAAAAACATCAGCCAACGCGCACATGATATATCTTAGTTTATAGTCGTTTCCAAAAGAATAAAAAGAGGAAGAAGAAGAAGAAGAAGAAGAAGAAGAGGAGGAGGAGAAAACGCATCATTTCTGACCTGCTGCCAGTTCTCCTCCAGGGAAGGCATCGCGGAGAAATAACCAGTGTCGTGGACGAGTTGGAGTTCCTGGAAAATACTGTAATTTGCCAACACATCCATGTTTGATGCAAAAGAGAAGTTAGTAAAAACAAGTCCGGAATCCAAAGAGAAAAACGCACTACTTCTTCTTCTTCTTTTTCTTCTCAGACTGGACAAATGAAAAAACAAAAAAAACAACCAAAGCTGGGAAAGCTCCAGCTGGTGCAAATGAGCGCACCTGAGCACTTTAATTAAAATTAAGAAAAAGCTACGAGGAGAGAAAGTGTGTATTATTTTATCTTTGCCAGTGCAATCCCCGCTCCTCTCAGCTCGCTCTGTCACGCCTCTCTCCTCAGTTCGGGCTCAGGGGTGCCAGATCTATTTCCGCATTTCCAGATTGCCAATCGGTCTCCGTACAAGCTGCCAGGTTGCCAGGTTTGCTCCTCCAGCAGCAGACTGTACCCCGCTGCAAACCAGGCGACCGGCAAGAGAGGGGAGGGAGGCAGAGGGGAGGAGCCACCTGTCAATCAATTTCATGCGTGACCTAATAAGGAAAATAAGGGTGATGATGTCACTAGCGTCCAATTAAAGGAGGCGCTGAGACACACTGAGGGGGTGGAGCTTTTGTAAATGAAAGGCGTGATTGGCTGCAGAGGGCTGTCAGTACGACTGTAGATGGCAGTGAGGGGTGAGTTATTTTTAGAGGCCTATATAAAAAGAAGCAGCAACATTCCTCTCTCAGTCATAACAAGCTGCACAGGCAGAGAGGTGAGAAGCGAGACTTTCTGCCTCTGTGAGGAAACGGTGGTAAAGTCATAAACACTTCTGTGAATCTGCAAAAAGAAGCAGGTGAGCATCAGAAACAGCTGTGTGGAGGAAGATTAAGGTTTTTTTGCTCCCCTTTTTTTTTTTTTTCTTTTAGCACCACCGCAGAGATTCCTCCATGTGGTTTTCCTCTGGTGATGTGTGCATGGAGAGCAGGGATGCAGTAAAGCTCAGCTCCATCCACCCACGTGTTCAGTTTAGCTGTGTTTATGTGTGTGGAGTAGAAAAGCATGCACATTGTCAGCATAATCAACCGCCACAGTGTAAAACAACACAGATGACAAAATCTTAGTACAAGTGTAAAAGACTGCCACCAACAGTTTAATAACCTAAGCAAGGATGGAAAAACTTTTGGCCTAACTCTATTTATTTATTTGCTTTTAACCTGATTGACAAGTAATACAGCAGCAGATAATTCATGAGAAACTGCAGCCGTACTGCTTTTACGGTGATCTAGTGCTCGATGTAAGTGCCGGAAACTTTATAGAAGAGCTTTTACCTACTTCCTTTTGTACTTGAGTTATATCTGAGACAGGACAACAAATGCAGTACTTATACATAGCTCCTCTGTGAGTCAGCACAAAGCCTGTTTTGAGGATAAATGAGCTTTTGTTCTAAAAAGTTGCCATCCATTCATCATAATGAAAGTGTTTTTTTCTGTAGTGTGCACACATATTCTTACTGAAAACTGATAAGTGACCAGATATGACTGCATGTTTTTCTTCAGAGTCTAACAGAAAGTCTTAAGTTTTTTACATTAAAATAATCCCATTTACAATCATAGGACATTTTTTCTTTTATCTCTAGCTTCAATCATTCATTCTGCGGTTAATGCAGGTTTCATTGTTCATTTTGTCAAATTCATGCTGTCTGGAGGTGCTTTCAGGTTCACTGGGATAAGTGGCCAATTTGTCATAAAGTACTTTTTAAGATGTTTATTAATCACTGAAGTATACAGTATGAGGAGTGTATTAGTCTTTTTACCCTCATTAACATGACTGACTGCTCTCTGGACTCTGGGTCCCTGATTACTGGGCTGTGAACACTTTAAGAAGATCTGATGGGATAAATAGTTTACCACATTTCAAACTGTGTCTCATAATCTCTAGGAAAAACACATTTTCATTAAAAGTAAACAAATAGCATTACTAAAGCAGAATTATCCAGAAACTGAAATTAAACTAAAGCTAAACAAAGGCCCATAAGGCCCATAATGGACAGATGGACTGATTCTCCAGTTTTACCTTATTTCCCTTTGTCACTCTTTTCAAAGAAATGCTTGTTCTTTTTATTTTCATATTTTTTACGTATCCTAACTTCTTCCTCTCCAGCACCTCTACCTAGATGACTTACCCTTCAGGTCTCACTCCTTCAGAACACATAGCTACCGCAGTACGTGTCCTACAAATCTGATTAAAAATAATTTATTAAAGGAAAACTTTATAAGTTAAGTGCTCGATTTTTGGCAAAAGTTAAGCAAAAGACTTGCCAAGTAAATCACTAAATAGGTTGTGGAGCACTCCCAGAAATCATTGTAGATACAGTTCACCTTGCCATCCACTACTGAGGCTTAATCATGCAAAGGAGAATCCATATGTAACCATAACCGATAAATACCACTATCTTGTTTGGGCCAAAAGTCATTTGAAATAGACTGGGGCAAAGTAGTAACCTGTTCCATGTTCAGATATAAATGTGAAATTCTTTGTTGGAAACCATGGGAACTGTGTGCCCCAGAATAAAGAGGTGCAGGTACTATAAGTGCTAGATCCAAAGTGCTAGATGGAAAGGTACCATAAATACAGTATATATGTAACTGGGTATTTTATCTAATATTTATTATATATGTGACTTTTGAATAGTGAGAATAATATATTGAAGAATAATGGGACTAAAGCCATCTATCAAAAGTTCAGCAGTTGGTTTCAGTTCAATGATTTTTATGGGCTGCTGCTGAGAGTGTAAAGGCTACAAGTAAACGTG
The DNA here is from genome assembly GCA_036024015.1 of Craterocephalus amniculus. NCBI lineage: Eukaryota > Metazoa > Chordata > Actinopteri > Atheriniformes > Atherinidae > Craterocephalus > Craterocephalus amniculus. The sequence goes on from JAVQJG010116512.1 coordinate 51,761, forward strand.
ACGCTGTCCTACCTTTCAATATTTCTGGCCTCTATCAAATGGAAAAATGTCTCACCCACAACAGTTGATATCTTTTCTGGATTCTGTTGAAAAACTAAAATAATTATTTGTGAGATGTGAAAGTAATTTGTTTATTTTTCAAATATATTTTCTACAGCATCTCAACTTTTTTAAAATGTTTGTGATGACATGATTTTACAATGATACGTTTAATTTCTTCCTGTAATAAAAAACAAACAAAAATATAAACCTTATTTGAATCCAAATGTGCACCATCAGTCAAAAATTGTTAAGGCACACTATAAATCTCAACACAACAAGCCGTTATATAATTACTTGACTCCACTTAACACACCTAAATGAATTAAAGACCAGACCAAATGTTCCTGAAATAAGCTTGAAAAGACTTCTTCCCGCCTCATTCTTATGTAACAGCCGCTGGACGTGGAGCCCATTCTGGGGATTTACATGTTATTGTGTTAACACTTGCATTATGTTGAGCGCTTTTGCCTCTTCGCACCCTCTCAGCATCCTCAGTGTTTCTCATCTCGGGGGACTTGCTGCTGCTCTCGGAGGACTACCAGGGCCAGATGGCTTCTAGATCGGCTGTTCCAGGACGTCTTCCATTGATTTTACAGCTCAGACTGCCACCGAAGGAACAGAGGAGGGGCGGGAGTCAGAAAGGAGGGGGATACTGGGTGGAGGAGCGCAGATCAATATAGTACTGACTGCCAATAAAAAATCCTTGGAAGCTTTACATGCAACATCAGATTTTTTTATGAAACAAGGCTCATTTCC
>JAVQJG010116552.1:0-17510 GCA_036024015.1 Craterocephalus amniculus
CAGACAGACAGACAGACAGACAGACAGACAGACAGACAGACAGACAGACAGACAGACAGACAGACAGACAGACAGAGGGTCTGTCCGTACCCTATTCTATAAAACCGAGCCAGAATAAAAACAAATACAGAAGTAGATGATAAAATAATAAAACATCTCAGAAATGTAGAGGACTACAAGCAAAACAAAATATGTGAACTGAAAGAAACTGTGGGCCTATGAACTTCTATTAAAAAGCAGCTGACATTCAAGCATCTTGTGCATGTGAAGTATTTGAACAAGGAGCTTCATAACAAAACTGGCTGGCTCACTGGTGAACAACTGGCAAGCTAACTGTTTATAGCTGGATAAGCTAGCACTAACCAGAATGAAGGAAGATTATCTGTATATTAAATATTTGAAGGATAATGCCATGAGAACTGTATTCCCTAGGTTTCTCTGAAGGATAGTGCCAATGTAATAGCTAGTATTCTTACTCGTGATGAATCTCTCCATCGATCAGGGTGAAATGAAAAGGGCTAGAGTGGTCCCATTCTTTAAGAAAAACACTAGATCAGATCTTGGAAAGTATAGACCAGTATAAATTCTGACTGCTGTCTCAAAGGTTTTTGAGCGGCTCATATATGAGATATTTATTAGATATTTTTAGATAAAATCCACTTATGAGTTCCAGTCTGGATTTAGAGCAGCATATTCAACTGATACCTGTCTCATTCATCTCTAAGATTATGTGCATCAGCATTTTAATTACAGATATTTCATTGGTATTCTACTTTTGATTTGACCCATGTACGGTCCTCTGCATAACATGTGGGATGCGCAATGACTGTAAAAAGGATCGATAGACCCTTCATCCTGTTTCTGAATAGCTGAATTGAGGAGTGTTGGGCGATTCCCATCATTCCTATCTTGGAAGTGTCTTAAGTTTTGTCACTCCCGGAAAATACAAAAATCGGTGACAAGATGGTGCTGAGAGTGGGCCTGTGAGCATGGGGGGCAATGATTGATGGAAACCCCTTAAACTCTAAGCTGCATGTAGCTAAGAGCTAACAGAATGAACGGGGGGCGGGTAACAGCTAACAGAGGTGGGTGGGCTTAAGCTAAGGCGTTCTGTTAGCTGGATAAAACCCCAGTAGTGCTTACTCCTGGCACCAATCAAAAGGACACACCCCTAAATATGAAGAATTTCAATATTACATAACATCTTATGGATGAGTTATTAAATAAATTATCTCCCCCCTACAGTGTCATGAAAGTAAACATGACCTATTAAACCTAAAAGGTTTTTTATCAGGCTGTAAACATGTTTAATTCTGATATGAAACCAGCCTTTTTAACATGGGAGTCTATGGGGTTGGACTCCCTTATGAAGCCAGCCCCTGGTGGATGAGGGACATACTGAAAAAATTGGCACTTGCACTTAAGCTTCACATTTCTCCACTGGAAATTGCTGCATGTGAGTGTCCCAAGGTTCAATCCTGGGCCCCTTGTCATTGTTAGTTTATATGAATGATTTGTAAGTTGCCACACAAGGCAAAGTACTGCTATATGCTGATGACACTGTGTTACTAGCACAATGGAGTACTCTTCAGGACATTAAAATTACTCTTGGAAAAGAGCTTCAGTCAGTCAACCAGTTGCTGGTAAATAATAAGTTCTCCATACATCTTGGTAAGGCTGTGTTTATTTTATTTGGATCAAATAGAAAACTTTAAATGCTTTAAAGGTGCCTAAATGTACCTGCAAATAAGACAAAATATTTTGTAAGAAATGTATGTCTTATACCAGTATAAGGTGTTGTTTGTCATCAGTGTATTATAACTTCATAAGTTGTTTCTTGACTGTGCAAGCAGCGTCTGATCTCTTCGTGTGCATCTTTTCTGGCAAGAAGTGATACTGCTGGCAAGAAAGCAGAGCAGATCATTTATGCTTTTATAAACAGGGTGTCAGATGTCTGAATGTTCAAATGTTAAACTGTTTACCAATAAAAGTACAAACTTGAGCTATATAGGGTCAAAAAGTAGAACTCAGAATAAGAAACAAGAAGCTTACAGGTTGTTTTATTCAACTCCTACCAAACATTATTTAACTACAGTCTGGCTATTTCCATTTCCATACAAGTAACTTTGGAGATTACATAACAGCTGTGTGGGGGTCAAGTCTGTAATGCTGAGATAAGCATGGCTTAAAGACAAAGTCCAGTATTTAAAGCTTCATGCATTCCTAAAGAAATGCTCATTATGAATTTGAACATTATGAATTACTAAAGACAAATATAAATTTGGAAAGTTTGTTCCAACAGTCCAGTTTGCTAGCAAACAGCTGCTATGATTTGGTCGAGGCAGTCCTGTATTTGCTTTGCTAACAGGGGGTCAGAGGGTGCAAGGGTTGAAATCCGGGAGAGGATGGGAGGAAAAGCTGACCTTTCTGCTCTCTGAGATGGAATACTACAGTTTGCTCAGAGGCTCAATGCAGACTTCTCCAAATGACGTCTGTTTTTATTGACCCATTATCCTTGGGTTTCATAGCACTGCCCCAACTCTCCTCTACATCTAAAGCTTGTATTTCTCTGTTTGTCCTCTCTGACGGATGGGATACTGAGGAAGCAGCAGCGGCAAGCTGGTTTGTGCAGCGGATGGGTGAATACACTGGGAGCAAGGGATGGAAACTCTCTTTGACACTCACTTTATTCACCCACAGGTTGCTTTGTTGGAGGGGCAGTTTTCTCTGTATTTTATACCTCAGCTCCTCCGTAAGTAATCGGTTCTCATCTTGGACAAACACTGACATCAAATACACATAGGTAATGGACGATAAAAAAATCAAATTTAAGTTTCAAGCACAAAGTCCACGGTGTGATTTAGATTGATGAAAGATGCACTTGTTACAACACAAAACTCAACAGACTCAGGTGGTCTCAAAAGAATCTGAAATGCATTTAAACCAAATGATTTAAACACAGCAGCATCTAGTTAAACAACCCAAAATTATCAATTTAACCAAGGTAATTACTTTTTTCCTTTTATTACAGAAAAGAGACGTTGTTCCATAAACTAAAGAAATGTTGTAGACTCCCCATATCTAGATACTCAAAGTCTGAGGATAAAAAAATCCCACTTCTACAATAATGTGTTTGTTTTCTTTGAGAACGTCTTTGTAGTTTCAGTAAATTAAAGGTAATCTATTTATTTATCATTTTGGTGAATGTTTAGAGGACAAACTGAAAAGCCTTTTTTTCCAATTCAGTAAATAAAGTTGTGTTTGTTCTGCTGTAGCGCTGTCATGAAAATCAGCTTCCACTCAGAGATGTTTTGTGTTTTTTGGATTTGAGCATGATGGTGCAGAATTATGCATGAGCAGATTCAAACACTAAGGCATTGTTTACACATTATTCAAACGAAACTGGAAAGTTTGTCCTAGCCTACATAAAATCTGAGCCGCATAGGTGGACTGCATATAATTAGGATGAACAAGAGAGTCCAGTTGCTGAGCCTTTGAAATGAAAAACATTTACATCTTGTCAACTGAAAATGTTATTTCAACAACACTAAAACGATTCATTAGAGTTTAATTGAAAAAATATAGACAAAACTCATTATTTTAAGCTGAGCCATTTATATAATGAGTTTTGTTCCAAACTAAAGTGACTATTCTAAAATTCAGAAAATTCAACACAAGAATGTCTTATCATGCATATACAGTATGTTTTAAGAGTATTGCTGTTGTGTTGCCCATTGGGGAATGCTTTACATACTGTAGTTTGATCATACTGAAGCAAATCTATGCTACATGAATAGATTTTTACATCAAAGAAAATCCAACCCAGATCCAAGGCAGATAGATCAGTGTTTAATAGCTGGTCGCCATAAATTATGTATGAACAGTTCAAAGCAACAAATTGTCCGCCTGAAACTATCACATAGGTCATATGTTCAATATGACCTATAGCTTCATGTAAACTGCAGTCTCCCCTCATCTACTCATATGAACATTTTGAGTAGATGTCGTTCAAGAGGTTATGAACAAAATCCTCATTGGAGGATGGAGGAATTGGTTGGATGGCTTGTAGTGCTTTTAAGTAATGTTGCCTTTTGTTCACTAAAATAATTATGTCAGCCCTTGGTTGGAGTAATATTAAAACGTGTCAACTGCAGTTTTGAAGATGATCATATTTAAAACAGAAAACTATAACTTTGTTGTTAGGTTTAGGCCTATATTCCACTTGGTTAGTGTTAGGGATCAAAGCACCTTACAACCCAAGGGCCCATGTATGCTCTTTTACATACACATTAAGCAAGTCTGTTTCAAGTATTGTCATACATTGCTGTCCTTCATAGTTCCATGGATCTTTTATGTCGCCTTCATTGTTAAATCAGTTAATCCACTAGTGGGCGGTTTTGAATTTTTATGCATCTGTTCCAGACACCCACTGGTGGTGCTAATGTGCCACATTAAAGTTGTTGTCTCTCTATCTGTTTCAGGCCCTGTTAAGGGCCAACAGACATTCTTCTTAACGGTCAGATAATGGATGCAGTTGGTTACTTTCTTGCCAACACTGTCCCATAAACCATTTAAACACCCACAAGCCATCAAGCTTCACCAAGTAAACCAGAACGCCTCACCATATTTCTCTGGGTTCAGCTTTTTAGTCCCTGTTATTGAGGGAAGATGGATTGTCCAGTGTACATTGAACCACATCCAGGCGTGGGCTGACAGTGTAAGGCCTTCAGTACTTTGTAAACAGTTGTTATGGGCTTACTTGGAATCAATAGCAACGAGTGGGTACAAACCCCAGCATGTTTGGCAAAACCTTCAGTAGTGTGTCCACCTGCATGCAGTAGCCCTACAAGAAACATGAGAAATCAAACAAAACTGGGACACATGGTTCCAGCTAACACGTTTAACCATGATAGAAGTGGTAGGCATTTGAAGTAGAGGTTCCAAAATGTCATTCAAAAACAAATTTGGTTTTAATATGAGACTCATCTTAAAAAACAAACCCATGAGTTGTTCATTCATCCAAGGAATTGCTGTACAACCAATAATTATTTTTAATGATCATGTAATCTCATAAAGGTTGTGAATGAAAGTGTACTGCATGTGAGGGGTCAAAGTATGCCCCTCCCAACTCAACTCACATCCAGTTGGGTCAGTCATGTTCTGAGATTACATGTGGGTGGATGATTGCCAAAAAAGCTATTCCTTCGACCAAACAACTCGTCCAAGAAATACAACAAAACAAATATTTCAAAGAAGCATTCTGACATATTCATCATCAACACCTAAAAAAAGACTGATTGTGGCAGCTTGTATGTCATGTTTTTGTCTTGTTTTAATTGTTTGTGACAGATCTGGAGCTCTTCAGTGTATGACATATTACATGATGATGTTTGAAATTTGAAGTTGTGATCAATCTGCTATTTATATGAGTGGGACTGATAAGAAGTCTTTGTAAAGATAGTTTTTTTATGACACATGTTATAGTTATAGTCATGTTATAGTTATGATTGGCTAGTCTCATAAAATCCACACTGTTTAAAACAAACATATTTGTGGGATGAATATATTACACAGTTTTGTTCCGTTATTCAGCCCAATTTGATCAGTCTGCCCCAAGTCCTGTCCTGGGTCTCTTTGGCGTGGAGGAACAGTCCAAGGTTTGCAGTTTAAGTCTGAATTAAAAAAAGAAAATTCTTGAAATAAAAGTAAAACTGGTTTTCTCTCATTAATACTTCAGTGCTGTTCCAGTTGAGCTGTTATCATCCCACCTCAACATGCAAGCCTTTCAGAGTAAATTAAGACAGAAGAGCCTGCCCTGGACACTGTGTTTGGAGATTTGTGACATATACATGACAGTTAGGTGCATCTACATAATTAATTGTGCCTCAGTGGTTTCTTTAATAGACTGTGAAGAGCACGGTTTCAGTCAAAGGATTAATATGCTCTGAGATATGGACGATGGTGTCATGATACTGTTGCCCCTCAATAAGATGTTTCCTGCTATGAACCTTTCTGTTTGGTTTGTATGGATAGAGTCGTTTCACTTCATCTTCCTCCCAGAGACTAAAAACATACATATCAGGTGCATTGCTGATATTCTAAATTGACATATTTGTTTTGTTTCTTTTTGTCTTGGCCCTGGTGTACAGTACCTCGCCTAAGTGCAGTTGGGATAAGCTCCAGCCCCATCTGCCTCCCACTGCTGCATTAAGTGTGAAACTGGATGGACAGCCCCCATTAATTTTCTTCAGTACGTGTTATTCAAGCAGAGCCAGTCTCTGTAGTATAATCACTGTGTACTGTAGTGGTTAACCGTGACAGAGGGAGACGGCAGCAGCTCGCTGGACATATTGTTTGCAACAGTTTTCCAACTCTCCGCCTCTGTTCACATCGGTCTACTTCAGCGTGACTTGGAGGGCTTATTCAGTTGGTACAGCTCCAGTTCTTCATGTGTGTTGGCTCACATTTGTCTAGTAGTCAAAGCTCATGACATGTTTTAATGTCCTGCTTCCTCTCATCTAGTAAACCCAATGAAAGTTGCTCATATTCATGCCAGTCCTTGTACAGGATGACACTTATTGGACCAGTGTGTAGACAATGGTAGCTCTGATAGAAAACCAATGATTTCTATCCCATTAACCTCTTGTTATTAACCAGTCAGTGGCAGAGAGGGCCGATAACTGAACATGAACACCCTTCTATGTTATTGAATCATGGTTCAAGTGGATGTTGTTCACATGTGAGAGGGATCTTTTACAGCGTGTGTGTGTTTGAGGGTGTTGGACTCTCTTTTGTTTACCCTCCCAAGCCTGTTAGGAAGCCGAGCCGAGCACAGCAAATGAGGTGAGGGATGAGAGTGCCACTCGTTTAATCAGTCTAATTGTTACAATCAGACTCATTTCTCCTCACACACATTTTCCCCTCTTTGTCATGACCTCATTTATGTCTTTTTTTTATTCCTGCAAAGTTTCCATTTTCTTCTTCACCCACCCCCTTCATTCTGGACTCTCTACCTCCTTTTAAGATTGTCACCTTTCCTTCTGAGTTCCTATCCTGTTCTCATTTACTCTTTTTTTCTTCCATCTTCTAATATCCTGCACTCCTCTATTGTGATTCCATCCCTCATTTACTTCCTTTACTTGCTTTTCTTTAACAAAATTATCCATCTTAGACACTCGTCCTCATACTTTTTAAACCCTCTTTTCCCTTCTATGACCTCTTCCTTCTCCCTTTTCTTCCTCCTTTTCCTTCTTTCCTATTACTCATTTTCTCATCATCAATTTAATTTCCTTTCCTCCAGATTTTATGATTCTTTCTTTTCCTCTCCTTTCTCCTTCTGGAATCTGCTCTCATCCGTTTTCTTCCTCTCCTTCCCCCACTTTTAACTCATCCTATCACTTCCCAGAAAGCCTGTCTTATTACCTCCATGGGATCCATAAAGGGAACAGCAAAGTGTGATCACGGTAACGATAATTAAATAGTCTCATCATCAAACAGTCATTACGGCAGACTGGCCTCCCAGACCTCAGTCAGAGTGGCAGCTGTCAGCCTGACACCAACCGTCTGTCGCAGATTTTAACAATGACAAAAGTAGAAGGAGCTGCTGAAGCTTTGACCATGGATTATTTTATTCTCCCTGTGAACACAAAATATACAGGATAATTTAATTTACTTAATAAAATGATAAATATTTTTAAATAATATGAATTTCTTGATTAAACAACACATTATCATAATGAGAAGACAGTGTGTTTCAGAAAAGAAATCCATTAGTCTCAGAGCAAAAAAAAATCCAATAGTCTCAGAGCAAAAGATGATATACAGCGGTTGAAATAAATGTACATTTTCAAATAAATTTTAATGGCATTTTTCAGGTTTTGTTGCATATTTTTGCTGTGGCTGTAAAAAAGAAACAGCATTTTAAGACCCAAGAGTGATTCTCAATCCACTATTTTGAAGATGTGCACCATATTTGATAAGTTTAAGACTGGGCTTGGAAGTATGAGGGAATGAAGGAGGCTGCTACAGGTATGAAAAAAAAAAACATGGTTAGCCCTTTAAGTTTTTACCTTAAAGTGGTCCAATACGACTCAGAAACATGTATCAAATATGGCCTCAAATATGGGATCAAGGGGTTAAAGGTTAAGGTAATGTTATGGTTTGCAACCGACACACATTCATACAAAATATCTTTTTTATAGATAACTGGCTTGTGTTCTTGGGACTGGTTGCCTAGCTTCTTGAAAGGAGACTGCTGGAGACAAGCTATAAACAGTGGTGTGAAAAATCTACATGTTTCCTTTTATTCAGCTTTAACATATGAGACCATTCTCAATGAGATTGCATTATCAAGAATGTTAATGGATGATACTAGAAACCACGACTTCCTGGCAATGTGATGTCCAGTGCAGTAAGACTGAGATTTCTCTAATGTGGCATGATGTGGTGAGGTGTTAAAGGTCCACTTGACAGCATTTACTCAATTGTGAAATATCTCTGGACTGTTGGTGAAAGGTAGAGTCCATTAACTTGCAACAACCCAACAGCCTTTCCAGGAAGTTGCAATGTTGCAATGACAATTATCAACAAAAATGCAGCCAAAGAAGAAAATATTTAAAAGGAACAAATCATCTTGTCCATTAAATATGATACATTTTTAATGATTTCATTTCTTATTGCATATTCAGCCTTTTAAATTTGTATCACTGCTGCCTTCCTTCCTTCTTTTCACCTGTGACACTTTCACTTATCAAATCCAAACTAAAGCTAAATAAATCTGTGCAACAAGTCTATTCAATAAGATGGAGAAGACGCCAATTTGGAAGTTGCTGGGGAAGTTAAATTAAGCATGGCTTTTACTTATGTTAAAATGTACACTAGGCAAAGCAGCAGAATTGTGTTTATTCATTTGTTGAATTATGAAACTGCATGCTAAAACTAATTAGAATGAGGATGGGAGTAATGGAATTAAGAGAAGATTGAAGTTTTTAGCTCAGCCAAATGAGGTGAATGCAATAGATTGAATTCATTTGCATATAACACACACAACCCCAGTGGCGAGTGGTGCAGCCATTATAATCTGCTATGGAAAAGCATTCAGCCCATTTGGATTTTTCTTGTTTTGTTGCCTAGCTATTTGTTAGTGATCGGATTTTATCCAATGGGTCTTTAAATAAAGTTAAATTGGTGAAGTTATTGTATATTAAAAGTAGTATGTGTATATGTTACTGAATTCTTTGCCCCTATTCTTCTCCTTAAGCAGGCATATCAGTTTCGTCAAGACCAAGTCTTTTCAGATTCTGACAACAGTTTCAAGAAAGGAAGAACAGAAAAAATATGACAGACTTATGGTGAAAAGCACAGTGATGACTGTAGAATCACAATATATTTGTAGAAAAATGAGATGTTGGTTCCAGGTAAATGCTGTGTGACTAAGGAGTGGATTGTTGTTTATCGTGTTTGAGGGTCCACAGCTGCTGATTGGCTGACCCGTGTCTATTGGGTGGAAGTACCAACAAAAGGCAAAACAAAATGATGGAGCAATGGGGGAAATTGGCTTAGTTTGTTGAGTTTTTTTTTAAATGTTTCTTTTTTTTTTTACATATTATGCATAGCTTGGGCAATGTAGCTTATTTGGCTAACCTGAAGAAGACATAGCAAGGGGACAATTTGATGAAGGCACACAAGAGGTACGGAACAGTTTGTGAGATACCCAAACTGTAAAAATGTCTATTGCGGGGCAACACTCTTTTTTCATGTACATACATTTTTTATGTTCGCGGTTTCCCTCCCCAACTCCTTCCCCACTCTTTTTTCTCCTTTCTATTCCCACCAGTCTCTTCTCTTTGTCCCCTCCTCCACAACTTGCTCTTTCTCTATGTGATTCGAGCTGCGGATTAATAGACACCCGTGTTTTAATAAAGTCCGCCGTGACCTTCCGTCGCCCAATCCTCCCTGGCGGACCGTGAGGCTTATCGCAGAAGCGATAGAAGGAAGATGACACAAGGTTTGAAAAGAGAAGGGCTGGTGGAGGTGGAGAGGGGGGAGGGTGTCATTGTTGTCCTGGTGAATACTGCTACATTTATGAGAGAGTGGCCAGATGAAGTGGAGGGGGATGGAGGGGAAACGCGTGCACACACAGGAAGAGGAGGATGTGGTGGACAACACAGGGCTGTGTCTGTGTCGGGGTCGGTTGTTATTACAGAGCCGAGCATAACGTCCAGCTCCGGCTGTGTGTGCCTGTGGTTGTGTGTTAGAGATCAAGAAGGCAGTTCCACACTACCGTAACAATGAAATGTGATCAAAATCTGAAAGTTGCTGGTGAAAACGAAAAGAAGCGGGTGCAGCGCATTATTGCTTCTGTGAACAGTCCAATGTGAGCACGTACACCACACCCGACCCCCCAGATATCGCCTCATTCTTTACTGTAATTACCGAACAAATGATTTCCAATAAGGCGACGAGATCTCACCCTCTCATCTCATTTCCGCCTTGTCTGACTGTACAGCTGCACCACTTTCTCACAAAACTTTTCAAAGACCAATAAATCCTGCTCTAAAAGTAGTGCTTAGATAATATTCAACACGAAGAGAACAGAATTATACCACACTGTAGAAATAGTAGAAATCAACCCATAACTCAAACCATTTTCCTATTTTTAGTCCATGTTTTTTTGTTCAATGTAAAAATGCATTTAGATGCTCAACCCTTATTCTTGATCAGTATAAATTAATCGTCATTGTCATCAGTTGTCTGATTATGAGGCTAAAATTATGTAAAATGAATGAATCCATAGATATAGTAGCATAAAGGTCAACCAAAATATCAAAAGACTGTAGAAATAACACACAGATCGACCAAACCTTTCCGCATATCATTCTCTCCAGTCTTGGCTTTCAGGTGAAAAAAATATATACTTATGACAGAAACCCTTACCGTATCTACACTTTTCCTTCTGATGTTTTTGCTGTTTAAGTTCTCAATTCTACTCTTCTACATCACAAAACTAACACCAATCAGCTCATTTTTTAAACCACTGTATATTAAAACCGTCTTCACTTGATCCCAGCCATAGAGGACCATTCCTTCAGTTCTTTTCACACAGAAATACAATCTTCTGCTCAGTTGTTGATTGTTTGTCCCTGAATGAACATTGCCATCTATTTACTCGATCGCCACTCACCCCACAGTTACACACACCATTCCTGCAAAATCCCAGTGATAATGCTGGGTTTTAAGGTTAAACGTAATTCAAATGCAGAATTGCTGAATTCAGAAGAGTAAACACCTGTTATTATTTACCCATTTTACAGTACATAAATGCATACTGTATTTTGCAAGATCCTGACATCAGAGGGCTAATCTCAGTAATCCTGTTAAATGTGTCATACCCTTTCCACTCTTCACTGACAGGAGATTCATGGCAATCCGTGTAATTCACAGCTTTATGTGTTTTACAGTTTAGAGCTGTGGTGTTTCCAGACCTTCTAGGTTTGTCTCAATGGTCCTGCATGCCAATGTGTAAGTCTGTGGGACACATAAGGCTCTGCTGCATGGAAACATGGACAATATGCGGAAGCATCCAAAGCAGAAGGATGTCAACAAGCAAAATGTGCACTCACTAGCAAGGTTTAAAGCCTCTGTAATACATTTCTTTTTGATCATAGTTTCTCTTTCAAACTGTTCTGGTTGCATACATGGTTTCAAAGAAGTGCAGTAGCTTTGCTTTCTTTTGTGAACACGCTTTCTGTCGTGCAGCAAAACTTCCTGCATTTTTACATTTTGATATAAATAATAGGAAGAGGCATGGTGATAAGAGATATCTGAGGTTTTTCATAGTCCCCCCCCCACACACACTTTGATCTATGAATTAACCTGGCATTGCTTACTTTAATTTATTTTTTTACCTTAAATATTTCTAAAACCGATCATCTCCAGGTTTCATCTTGCCCCCTTTACTCTCCGTGAAGATTAAAGGCAGAACCCTGGATGGTAATTTCAATATGGAAATGATAATATTGATCCTATACAGTCAAAATGATATAGCATTATCATTAAACCAGAGCTTTCGCCAATGTTATTGTCAGCCTCCCCAAACCTCACAACCTGCTGTTACTGATGCTGCCCGATATATCAGATTATAATCAGAGCAAACTACAGACCAAAATGTGCATGAAGATGGCAACCAGCTCCTCCCTCCTCTGATTGCCATGAGGTCTCTAATGACAGACCCTCTCTGTCATCCCCTGCAAGGTTTTGAATCACAGGCAACCTCAACCCCCCCTTCCCCCCACTTTCACCCCATTACTGCGCTATTAAAGTCTAAAACTCGTGTTTAAAAACAGCTACAGTCAGGATGTAGGAGGGGAATGGTGGAGGGTAGTCAGGGGTCAGTGGGGGGCAGCTTTGAGGCATATCCTCCAGGGTTGGAGTTGAGGATGGCTGCTTTGAATAATGCACGCCATCTCTGTGAGACAGGAAGGGATGCATCTTCTGCTGATGAAAAACCCAGCAGTGGGGGACATGCGTGCACTTATGTGATCATCGGGAGGTTCGATGGCAGAGAGGAATGCAAAAACAACGATGAGGCTCCACCGGAGGGATGAAGGGCTCTGAGTGCCATTTGTTTTTACCATCAAACAGTTCTCATAAATAAAGTAACATGTTCTCTGAGTAAACACTAGTAGGGAATTCAGGAATTGAGGTGATGATTTGGATAAAGTTTATTTAAACAGAAATATTTAGTCATGATTTTCTCACATTTTCTGATTTAGCTAGTCGCAGGAAGGCAGAAATATGTTCTAGCCCTCCGATTCTATCAACTGACATTGTTTTTGTTTGTATATGTGGTTTGGAAAAATGGTTTTATAAAAAAAGGGGCGAACATTTTGTTTACTTTCTTCTACAGTATTTATTTTTCTTCTATTTGGAATATCTTTTTTGTATTTCTATAACGAAAAGTAATTACCCTTGTTAAATTAGCTGAGAATTAATTCAACTTCAGGCTTATAATTGGTGTGAATCTTCAAATTCTATGAAAGAGCAAAGAGCTGAAATATGAAAACAAGTTGTGTTCATTACTGATACAACATGAGTGCAGGTGCAGAAGGATATGAAAACAGAATTGGGGTTTTAGTTTAATCACGTTTATGCATTCAGGGTTCAGACTCTACTATGTTTCAACACAGCTGGGCAGGTGTGTGTGTGAACCTGATTAATTTGCAAGCGTGTCAAATATGATTGTATTCCACACAGCAAACAGGTTGAGGATGACTTGAATTAACATCTCACCACACAAGCCGTGTAATTTCCTTCACATCTGCCGGTAAAACATATAAACAGGCTCATCTTATTCTCTGCTGAGGTTTGCCTTAATCTCAGTAAATCCTTTTAAATGAGGTGTTACAGAAAAGAAAGATGAGTTCTGATTAGTTTAGTTACACATACAGGAACTCAAACCACTTCTGACTGTAAGTCTGAAAACAGCTTCTATTACAGTGTATATGAATTATGCTATCCTGATTTCAAACCGTTATTCAATGAGATGTCACAGAAATGCCAATGTCTGTTATTCCACTGCTGGAACTGGTGTTATTACTGGTGGTATTCTCCAGCATGGCATGACTACCGCGGAACAGAATAGCACAGAAATTGTATAAAAGGATGAAACATGTAGCAAACGCTAAACGCCTTTATTATCACCAATTGAACTGAGACAGGGCTCATTTGAAAGTGTGTAAGGTAGGAAGTTATGACTTAAATGGGGATCAGGATGTTGGAACAGGAGGTTAAATGAGGTCTAATCCTGGTAAAGGAGTTGGATCTGCTTTTCAGGAGTGATCAGAAAAGGGGCAGCAAGGTTAGCCATGGCTTCCACTGAGAATCAGTGGCTGTCTCCTTACTAAAAGGGTGAAGATGTAGCTGAGCTGTATGTTAGGCTACACCCCTACCCTCACCTGAGGATGAGTAGAATAATAAGATCACAAATGAAAGCAGACCTTTCAAGATTGAATGAGAAGTTCTGAAGTCACCCGCTCATTTATTTACATCACAGAAGCTTGTTACATACCCCACGAGAACAGAGAACTTTTTCTTATTCCTCGAGGTAGCAATAATTTTCAGTTTTGATTAGGGTGTTGATTTTCATACCTCCTCGACTGCTCAACCAGTGGTTCCTTGAAACTATCAGTTCAACCTCGTTGAATATTTCACATCAGAAGAAAAACAAAAAAGATTACTTTATGTTTCATCCTTGCACTGATACAATGGTTAACAGACTCTACACAAGAAACGTGCAGAGCTTGAGAACTACCAAAAAATAGTTTTTCTCGACACCTCCAGAAAAAGAACTGAGTTCTCTGTTACTGCAGAGCATGCAGCGGCCTTAATGCTCACAGTCCCACTTTAAATCAGTGCGAAATCATCAAGCAACCAACAACCAATGTTTTTGGACTGCACCTTGCTGAGGCTGAGGTAATACACAGGTCCCAGGACATGAAAGGACAGACATAGATGTCCCAACCAAGACACGCCAACCCCTGGTTGAAGGCCGCCCTCTCTGAGCCGAGTTCTGCGGGAGGTTTTTCCATCATGTTACAAGGGAGTTCTTCTTTTTTGTCATCACCTCTAGTATGCTTAAGATGGGGGATTTGATCAAAATTAAGATTTGATGATTGATGATTAGTTTCTTAGTCTATTTGTCATGAATTGGCTCATATACTGACTGATGACAACAGATTGGCTAAAACTGGATGTGCCTAGAGATGACATGGCCGTGAACTGGCGCTATACAAATAAAGCTGAAATGAATTGACCATTCCTCATTCATACTGCATAAAGCTCCTGTGGGGAATGATTAAACGTATCAATCCAACCTAACACCAGATATCTGATGCACAAGATAACTGTACCAACATGAGCAAATGTTTCACAAAAGCAGTCATTTCCGTCACATCCATCACCATAACCATTCAATATTGCGTAACCATGATACACACTATGTTATGCAACATGTATGTGAAGAGGTGAGGTAGAAAAACTGGATCCTTTTGGTCCTGCTGTTGTGTAGCAGCGGTGAAAATAACCATGACATCCACATCTCACAAAATCTTGTTTCAGAGTGACTCCTCATTTTATATTCTGTCACCTATCCT
This sequence comes from Craterocephalus amniculus, assembly GCA_036024015.1. Classification (NCBI taxonomy): domain Eukaryota; kingdom Metazoa; phylum Chordata; class Actinopteri; order Atheriniformes; family Atherinidae; genus Craterocephalus; species Craterocephalus amniculus. The sequence continues at coordinate 15,153 of JAVQJG010116552.1, forward strand.
GTGTTATTGTTTTAATTCACTGGTGCTGTAAAATTAGCTGGAAACTGCTGTGGCAACGGGTCACAGCCGTGGGGAGCAACTGAGGATTGATGTAAAACACAAACATCGATCACTGAACAGCAGCCCAGTCAGCCACAAGCAGCTGCCAAATGATTTATACACATGAGCAAAACACTAACACAGGAGATGATAGAAGCAAAAACTAGAAATATATGGGCGAAAATATCAACTGGATTTTTGAAAACAAATGACTGTTGATAATAAATGTGTTTCCATGGAAGACTTCCAAGCAGTATTATTAATCTACTTTAATAAGGTTGGGTTTTAGTGAAAACATGTCTGTGTTGTGTTAAGTCCTGATGGAAATTTTTATTCCAAACCATTGTGTATAGGCTGTCACACATTACAGAATGCTTCAAACCTTCATAGAGTGAGAGACTACACACTTGATGATAACAGAAGACAAGGTTGCAAAAAAATCTCTCTCCTGAACTTCTAGTGTTTTCTGTGAGCGCCGCAGATAATCAATTTTCCAGCAGAGTATCAAGTTCTTCATGCTAGATATTTTAATCCTCACATAGTCAGACGTGACTTCACCACCACACTGCGCAAAGACCAACCTTTTTGTACGAGTGTCTGAGTGTACTTAAAAAGTGAGGTGTAGGTGCAGAACAAGCATGGTGCATTTTCCTGCTGGAAGTAGCATCAGAAGATGTTCCACTGTGCTCAGATAGGCAACGATACTCAGGTAGGCTGTGGTGTTAAAACGAGGCTCAGTTTGGAATAAGAGGCCCAAAGTGTGCCAAGAAAATGTCCCCATTACCTTTACACCGACAGCAGCTAGGGCCTTGATCTAAGGCAGGATGGCTTCATGTTTTCATGTTTCCACCAAATTCTGAACCTTACACCTGGAGCTCTCCATTGGAGCTGAAATTGAGCCTCATCAGACCAGCTAACACGTTTCCACCGTCTATTGTCTGGTTATAGTGAATCTGAAAATTGACGCCTCAGTTTCCTGTTCTTAGCTTAGAGGTTATTTGACTTCCTGATGCCCTTCTATCATCTCCAACCAGTCTGGCCACTCTCCTCTGAAATCCATAAAGCATTATGGTTCAGACAAAAGCTTCTCACTGGACATTTCCTCTTTTTCATACCATTCTCTGTCAACTGTAGAAATGAAAATCCCAGCAGTTTCTGAAGTTCTCAGACCAACAACCATGCCATGATCAAAGTCCCCTAAATCTCCTTTCTTTCTCATGCTGATGCTTAATTTTAACTTCAGCAAGTCATCCTTACCACGTGTACATGACTAAATGCATAGAGTTACAGCAATGTGATTGGCTGATTAGCTATTTACCTACCAATCGAACAGGTGAACCAAATAAAGGAACAGGTAAGTGTTCATCCAAGGCATTTCAAGTGGCTAAGAAGCAGTGTCTTCAACTGAAGAAACTCCATTTTGTGTAGACTTTGAATTTTCCAGCAACACAATACCTCCTCTGTCTTTTTTACTAAGGGTATAAAACCATTAAATGATTAGTCACTAAAGGTAATTGTGCACAGTCCCAGTGGTGCAGATAAATCATCATCATCTATATCCCTGCAGCTGTGCTCCTTGTTTCATACATCTGTCCTTGGTATGACCAGGACTTTTCCACTCCTGTCAACTTGAAATGTTTCTGACAAGTACTTCTGACAGCACCCCCTTGTTTTCTTTTTATGAGTAAATGTCGGAACGGCAGAAAAGGAGGAGGAGAAGCTGCCTCATTTAAAGATTTGTTCCAGTGTAAAGAGATTTCATTTGATGAGTTTCCTTCTTTTGAATATCTTAGTTTTGTTTTAAAGAGTGTTCCTAAGATCCTACTTTTAATCATTTACAGACCTCCAGGACACTGTAAAAATTTCATTGATGAATTTTTTGAATTGGGTGACCTTAACATTACGGACCAAAATTCCCATGAATTTTATTCTACTCTGGACATGTTTGGTTTAATGACACATGTGAGAAGAATCAACCCATGTTTACGTCGGGATTTTGGACCAGATTATTTCTAAAGGTGTTGATATTTCCTCTGTTGTAGTCACTGACTTGGCCCTGTCCGACCATTTTTGTGTTTTCTTTGATTTACTGATCAGTCTGAAAGTTCAATTATCCTGCCTCTTAGTGAGGAAAAGATACATCAGTGACAGAACAAGTGTTCAGTTTACCGAAGCCATCACTATGTTACCAACAACAAATGCAGAGTCAGCTGATGAAATCTTGGATAATTTTATTTAAAAAATCCTGAACGTAATGGACGCTAGTGTACCAATAAGAACTAAGAGCACCTTGAGGAAACAGAAAACACCATGGAGAAA
>JAVQJG010116558.1:0-36877 GCA_036024015.1 Craterocephalus amniculus
TGGTATTCTTAAGATTTTAGGGAAATTTTGTACTGGTGCTACAACTTTTTGTTTTGTGCTATAAACCTCCAATCTTTGTAGCACCAGTGCTAAAAGCTTAAAAAGTTAACGTACAGCCCTGTACATGATCAATTATATCAACTTTATCTAATAAAAACATTTTAAAATTAATAATTTGTCAGATGGTTTGATGAGTAGCCTATATAAAAACACATAAAAGCAAGCGACAATAAATACTCAGATCATAGATCGAATTAAACTCAGAGCAGATGTTCAGCAAGTTAATGATTTCACTATTATTTTGCCAGTCAACACACTTCTAGTCAAAGAGGAACCATGGTATGCTTGTCCCACAGTATCACTACAGAAACAATAACGGCCAAAAAGCCACTTTTCACACTTTTCACAGTGGATCTATAAGATGGTGATATATCACCGGATAAAACATAAGTTCTCAGATTTTTTGAAAAAGTGCATGTTCTACAGCTATTTAATGTAGGAAACAAGATGATCTGTCAAACTATTTTTGTAGCATGATGAATAAAACACTGAATCACATATTGCTTTTGTTTTATTTAGAACACAGTGTTTAGTGGTATTAAATGTTGACTGATGCACTCAAAGTTTATCAGGATGTTTTGCCTTTGTTAAGCCAAAAGCACACACATTGTGAAAATTGCTTTTTGATCGTTATTCTTTCCGTAGTGATTCGTGGTATGAGTGAAATACTTTGGGAGCCTGTGTGGGCGGGGTTACAGGGGAAAGTGATCTCAACAAGGAAACATTTCTAAACAAGGAAACACGTCTCTACACAAGACCGGTTTTAGTGTAGAGTGAAGAATACGCACGCTCCTGTTCATTTTGGATTATTCTCTTATTCGCAGATTGTACCTGTGGATATTCATTGTAAATATTTACTTATTAAGAAAACCAAGTTCTTTTGACAAAGATAAGCAACTCTAAGAGTACTGAGCAAGCTCACAGCATGCACACTCCAGCTACTCGCACAACCATGGGTGCAGCAAGTAGCCATCCACCGGAATCCCCATCAAGCCAAAGTACCGAGAAGGCATCCATAACGCTGGACAAGTTGACCGCAGAATTTGCTAAACAGAGGGCTTGGCTGAAGGAGGATGTTTCCTCAATAATTCAGGAATCTATTGAGCCGTTGCAAGCCACATTGTGCACTTTACAGACAACAGTAAACTTTCTCCAGAAACGCCTCACTTCCGTGGAGTTTAAAGCAGGCGAAAACCTTGAGCAATTGGTGGAGTCCACTATCAAAACGGTCCAGAATCACAATCAGCTCCTCGTAGATCGGCTTGACGACTTTGAGAATCGACCGCACAGGACCAATCTCCGCATTCTGAACATCCCCTAGGGGAGCGAGGATGGCAAGGATCCGCTTAAGTTCATGGAAGAAGCTCTGATGCAGATCATGGGTCCTGACGTCTTTCCTGCACCACCTGAGCTTGAGAGAGCTCACAGAACCCTGACAGCCAGATCTGCCCAGAGGAAATGTCCTCGCACGTTTATAGTCGGATTTTCTAAATTCCAGCAGAAAGAGGCTGCTCTGCGCTGGGCCAGGAGCCACGAGCTGAAGTACAACGGTGCAGCTCTAAGGGTTTATCAGGATTTCAGTGCTGCACTCGCTAAAAAGCGGGCCTCGTTCAACAGCGTCAAACAAGCTCTGTACCAGAAGAATGTCCGGTTCCAGCACCTGTACCCGTCCCGACTGCGCGTGGTGTACAAGGGAAATGTCTTCAATTTCGACTCACCCGAAGTTGCACAACAGTTTTACAATCACATGTTCGGTGAGTGATGGAGATAGCAGGGACTGCGTGCTGCCCTGGACTGCACACTTAAGTATAATGAAGAGTTTGTAAAGGGCATAAAAATGCAAGGAGCTCGGTTTAACATCACCATATCATCTAGTTTAAATATTTTTTATTGTGTGTTTATCTAATGAAAAATGTAACATTCCCAAATTTTTTTTCTGTGTATCCAAGTTTGTCATTTCCTTCATCAGCAAGACCCAAATTTTCCATACACACCCTCGCCCTCTGTGTTGGATGAGCTGATAGAATTATTGTTGTTATTATTATTATTAGAATAATTAACAACCTAACTTTGTAGCAGCCATTTACGCTGTAAATGTCGCATAATGAGGAAAAGGCCCAAAGATATTCTTGCTTTCTAATTGCAAAAAGAGTATTGTTACACTGGAAATCAAAAAACCCTCCAAAAGCAGGTTGATTTGATGCAGTTCATATTACTCACTTGGGTTTACAGATAAGTTTTTCTGTCTGGGGTCAGATTCTAGACTATATAAGTACATTGAAAACCCTGCCTGAGACTAATCCACATTCCACAGTCGCGTCTTTCTCTAGCATGTAGTGTGGTTGGTGAACCATGTTTACTACTAACTGACTGGTGTCTAAGCTTTGCTGGGTAAACTATGGGGTAAATACTCACTAATAGTGTGACTTGAATTGTGTAGAAATGTGTGCACCATTGTGTTAGCATCTCTAAATGTTTTATTCTTGTTATTCCTCTATGCTTTTACCCTATTGAACAAGTTGCAAGCTGAGTGGTTATGCATTAAGTTGTTGTCCAGAAATTGTTGGAGATTATATTTATGGCAAACATTGCAGCTGTTTCCATAGAATAATGAAGTTTTGGTTTATAAACATTCTCTGAAGTCCTCCACAAAGTAAAAATTGGTCAATTTTATTTACCTGCACATGTTAAATTGAACATTTCTATGTGTGTGTCCAGATTCTAGTCAAAATGACTCGCTCAGTGACCAGGAGGACCACAGACCGGGATTCTCCATGCCCTCCATATCAGCATCATCATCTTTTGATGCACAAGACAATGATGCTTCCTCTCAGAACTCCTCAAAGTTCTCGATGTACAACAGTGTGTCACAGAAGCTCATGGTAACGTCATGAAAACCACCGTCATGAGTTTTCATAGTTTCTATTGCAGAATTTCAAATGATGAATCATCTTTAAAAAGTTGTTGATTCAAAAGGAGCATAGACATTTCTTCTATATTTTACCAACATTCCTGTTGTCTTTTACCTCTTACACCTTTAGGCCAAGATGGGCTTCAGAGAGGGTGAGGGTTTGGGGAAGTTCGGTCAAGGACGCAAGGAGATTGTGGAGACTTCCACCCAGCGGGGCAGAAGAGGTCTTGGCCTCACACTGCAGGGTTTCCAGGGAGAGCTCAATGTTGACTGGGAGGATGAACCAGAGGTTGATACAACTAATAACCAGCATTCATTTTCTAAAATCTTGTTTATTTTTAGGTTTGACTTGGGATCTCTCTCTGCTTCATCTTTTTCTTTCCCTTCGTACAGCCCAGTGCTGTGGAGAAGGTGGACTGGTTCCCTGAATGCACCACAGAGATCCCAGATTCAGATGAGCTGAAGGACTGGATGATCTTGGGAGATGTAAGTATATTTACAAGTGTACTTAATTAAAGATATACCTATATATGCTCTCTGCTTGCATGTAAATAAGTCTTGCTTTTGACTCCTCAGAGAAAACTTAGGATTGAAGATGAAACAGAGTTTTGCTCAGAAGATCTCCTGCACACTCTCCTACGGTGCAAGGTGAGCACACGGAAATACCCAAAGAGATTAATTTAGTGTTTCATTTGAACAGTTATTAAAAGTTATTGACACACTCACGGATGTGATATTCAGACAGTGTTTGATGACCTGGAAGGTGAGGAGATGAGGAGAGCAAGAACACGCTCCAACCCTTACGAGACAATTAGAGGCGGTATCTTCCTTAACAGGTTAGTATTTATAAAGTTAACTACAGGACCAAACTACTAGAGCATTCTGTGTCAACCCTTGTTGTATTATGTACCTTCTCTATTTAGAGCAGCTATGAAAATGGCCAACATGGACCACTGCTTCGACAATATGTTTACCAACCCAAAGGATTCTCAAGGGGTGAGTGTGTAACTGTTGATAATTGCTGTTTTTAACTTTGTTTAGATCACAACATCAATAACATGCAGGTCCGTGTACACAGATGGTGAGATAAAACCTCTGTCGTTCTGTAGAAATCTCTGACAAAGGACCGCGAGGGGGAGCTGCTGTACTTCGGTGACGTCTGCGCTGGGCCTGGAGGCTTTTCAGAGTACATCCTGTGGAAGCGACACTGGCACGCCAAGGGCTTCGGCATGACTTTGAAAGGACCCTGCGACTTCAAGCTGGAAGATTTCTACGCAGCTCCAAGCGAGCTGTTCGAGCCTTATTACGGTGCGTTGATAAAACCTGCACGTGGAAAAAAGGGGCTGAGGAGGGGCTGGTGATGAATGATTCAGTTAAAGCTTGACGTCTGTGTGTCTCAGGTGAGGGTGGCGTGGACGGAGATGGTGACATTACTCGGCCTGAAAACATCACTGCGTTCCGTAATTTTGTCATGGAGAGTACAGACAGGAAAGGGCTGCACGTTCTCATGGCGGATGGGGTAAAACTGCTTCTGGAGAGCATATCAGTAGTGATTGTGATGATTCTAAGCATCCAAAACATATCAGATGGAGGATTTCTCAACGTGGGTCGGCTCAGGGCTCATCAGATCTTTTACTCTGGCAGGGTTTCTCTGTGGAAGGTCAGGAGAACATCCAGGAGATCCTGAGCAAACAGCTGCTGCTCTGTCAGTTCCTCACAGCTCTGTCCACACTCAGGACAGGTATGTGTGTGCGTGTCCGTACTTAAATAAGTCACCTAAGCAACTAAAATACCTGAACATGTGTGCATGTGTGTTATTTTGTTGCTTTGTCCTTTACAGGTGGTCACTTTGTCTGTAAGACCTTTGACCTCTTCACTCCATTCAGTGTGGGTTTAGTCTACCTCCTCTACCTCTGCTTCGATAGGATTTCACTCTTCAAACCGGTCACCAGCAGGCCTGCCAACTCTGAGAGGTGGGCTGCAGGTTTTGTGTGAATGCTGTGAATGCTCAAGAATATAGTAAATGTAAAACCCAGACACCAAAAAAAGTCTCAACAAATGTCAAAAAGTTGGAGCACGGTCATTTTTTACCACCGTGTGGGTTCCCCTTTCCATTTTAACAACAGAAACTGATGAGGCTGGTCAAGCAAACTTTAAGAAGAAAGATGCTTTGTTGCCGTGCCCCTCAAACATTTTTTGAGGCATCGTGCTGCCATCAAATCAAACTTGTTAATATTTTTATGAAATAGTAAAACGTCTTACTGTTAAAATTCATGATTTTATCCATGTAATATTGTGATTTGAATATTTATTTATGAAATTTGTGATCATTGGATTCTGTTTTTATCTGCATTTTGAAGTAAACACTTCTATAACATGAAGTCAATATAAAAAAGCATTTAGGGTAATATTTGCTTTTGCCTGCTGAAATTTAACCTGTTGAAGTAGAAGTCAGGAAAGATTTTGTCTTCCAAAATCCACTCAACTGACTCTTTTAAAGGCAATGTAGAGACTTTGTGCTTTAAACTCATTTTAAGTGAATCTGCTAATCGTTTTTTTTTCGTTATCATTGCAGGTACATAGTGTGCCGCGGTCTGAAGCCTGGTTCCGACGCAGTCAGGGAGTACATGTTCAGAGTCAACCTGAAACTGAACCATCTGAAGAACTCGGGCAAAGATGTTACAGATGTGGTTCCACTGAGCATCATTAAGGAGGACGCTGACTTTTTCCAGTTTATGGTCAACTCTAACGAGAGGTAGCAACACAGTTTTCACAAAGTCTTCAACTTCTAAATATTAAGATATGAACAAAGCCTGAACTCTGATGTTTCTGCAGCCTCTCAGCAGTCCAGATTAAGGCCTTAGCTAAGATCCATGCTTACGTCGTAGACCCGTGAGTAACCGCTGTTGTACAAACCCGTCTGTTCATAATGTTATTTATGTCTGAAACTGTAAGTGTGATACTGTGGTGATGTCTTTAGGACGCTCTCAGAACCAAGACAAGCTGACATCCGGAAGGAGTGCCTGAAGCTCTGGGGGGTGAGTGGAGAGACTTGTGCCCTCCAGAAGTCTCGTATACTTTTAAATTGATTCTACATTTTACCATTATTTATCTGTTTTTCAGGTCCCAGACAAGGCAAGAGTGGCTCCCTCCTCATCAGACCCAAAGGCTAAATTCTGTGAACTGATTAAGGTCAGAAAAGAAGCTGAAATAATTAGAAATATAGCATATTATTTTCAAATTAAAGAAAAATGCCCAAATCCACCTGTGAGACAGGCTTTGTTTAGTTTATGCTTTAAACCTTTTATGCAGACTTAATGAAACTACTGCATTTTGGAGCATAGATGCATCGGTTTATATGGATCAACTTTCCCAGTGTTAATGTTAGAAGTCAGTTTCTGTAAGTGCTCCGTCTATGGGCCTGAACCTAATCGTCTCTTCTCCTGTTGTGCCTCAGAATTCAGATGTGGAGTCGTTTCAGTGCAAGCTGACGCCGCTGAACTCCAGTACACTCGATAAGCTGCGCCACATCTTGGACCACAGGTGCATTGTGGGATGTGGAGAGCAGATCTTTCTTCTTGCACTGGGAGTGAGTGGAGCCTAAACTTCTCTTATCTTGCTCTGACAAATGGAAATAATTATCAGTTGATTCTGGCAGGTTTAGATGACTATGAGAAGATGGCTCGTTGAGTGCTTCTTTTCAGCTGTCTATTAAAATATTTTGTTAATTACAAGCGAGAATGCCAGTACAGATAATTGAAGAGTATAAGCTGTGAATGACCCCATTGTCTTCCTCTGTTTTCTTTTTAATCTTGTAGAAGTCTCAGATATACACGTGGGATGGAAAGATGCCTTTACGCTGGAGGAAAATGGAGAATTTCAAATTGGAGCTGCCTAGGGATACGCTCCTCAGCGTAGAAATTGTCCAAGAGCTGAAAGGAGAGGTGAGAGGAGAGACTGAAAGGACCACTGACCTCACAGTTCCAGTGGACGGCTTTAGCTGTAGTTAGTAGAAGAGACACCTGGGTGGACAGCCGTCTGAGCTTCTCTTCTGTTTGGTTCTCAGGGCAAAGCTCAGCGCAGAATCAACGCTGTTCATGTGATGGATGCACTGATACTTAACGGCACTGATGTTCGGGATCAGCACTTCAACCAACGGTATGATGCAAACGCCTTCATCCGTAAATCTGTAGCTCCCAGGATTTTTAACTGGGAACCCCAACAAATGGAAAATGATGTATATTTCTGGATAAGAAAAAATAAGTTCTCATGTGGGTTGATTTTATTTTCTTTTTTTTAATGTGAAGCATCTTCAGGGTTTTTTTTTTTCAATGCAGGTTTCTGGTCATTTTCTGAATTAATATCAAGAGCCTTTGGTGTCCTGACCAGCTTAGGAACCATTTTCTATCTACTTTTCCTCGTAAATGTGTTTTTACAAATGTTCCCATTGGAGCCTTGTTTGTGCTTTTTCGAGCAGCAGTCAAAATGTTTTTATCATTACTTACACTATGTATGTAGTTGGACCTTATTTAATTTTATTTATATTTTTATTTTCAGGGTCCAGATGGCTGAGAAGTTTGTAAAGGCAGTGGCTAAACCAAGCAGAACCGACATGAACCCCATCAGGTAGTTGCTGGAGTAAATTTGTCCAGTTTAAACGGTGCTCACAAAACGAAACACTCACGAAATAAAAAATTAACAAAATCAAGTGAATATAGTAAATTTGATTAAAAACAAAAACAGCAAAAATTGGACACTGTGATAGGTTTGCTCTGCATTGAAATGAAAAAAAAAAATGTAAATTTACCAATCCTATTTTTTTTTAAACATGACTACAACAAAACTTCTTTTTTGATGTCAAATCTCTTAGTTATATGGAAACATTTTGCCCATCTCTTCCATTCTCCTCTCTAAAATATAAAAAAATTTACATTTCAGGTAACTTATGGCTAGTGCAAAAATGCTAATATTAAATTCTGTCAACAGAATAAATTTTAAATTTAAACATACATTTGATGAGGAGTCCTTAGGGCTGCAATCTAGACCAAAAATGTCTAGACTCTAATATTTAGTCTAACAGGTGAATATTTCTGGCATTGTCTGTGACAACAGCATGGGGCTGAATGGCTCTTCCTAACTTCCATTCATTAACTTCGTCTGTCGGCATGGCAGCAATGTTTTGGCCTGTGTGTAACTCGAATATCACACGTGTTTGGAGAATGTAGCTCTGCATGTCCCATTCAGAGTCAATCGTGTGGGCCGTAACAGTAATGTAGCTTTGGGTTCCACATGACGTGGTTATTGCGACTCTATTAGCACATCTTTAGCTCTCACATTTTCGTAGGCTACATTGCAGGAATAACTGAAGTGTGTACGGGAGGGAGTTTGATACTTTGGCTGACGCCGTTGCAATGTACATCATGCTAGTAGTGCTCGCCACGATGTAAGGCGCAGTAAACATACAGTTTACAGATAGTGGTTTTCTGATCCACAGTCTTCTCACTGTTGTCTTGTATCTTGTTTGGGAAGCCAAAAATAGTCCACCCTACCAATTTGAATGATGCGGGAGCGTCCGCAATCTGGATGTCTTCCATTGTCACACGAGAGGAGAGCTGCTACAGTAAGGCACGGGGGTCAAATCTATATTGCCAGTCTGTAGTGGCATTACAGTTTTAGACCTTTTTTTCTTTACTTTTATTTCGTGAGTCCTTGCTGTTTATTTCTTCATTTTTTATTTTGCGAAAATTTGTTACACCCCTAATAATTATATATATATATACATTAATCTCCCATGGTCAATGTGACGTTTAAGCGAAGCAGACACGAACTTTTGGGATTGTAAGGAAATTTTAAAAAACTACTACTGGATACTTTGTCATTTCTCAAAGAGAAATGTGGACACAGACTTCATTAGACATAAGATGTTTTACAGGTAATGGATGCCGGTTATTATTATTTTTAGGATTTGTTTATACAAAGATTAAATCAGAAATAAAAATGTTTTTTTTTCTGTTTGGAATATTTAAAGAGTTTAGTGTAACCTTTGTCACATTTGTCTGTATATTTAGTGAGGCAGGGAAGGCCAAAGTATGAGTTAATGTTTACTTCTCTTATATTTGAACTCTCTCCTAACCGGCCTTGATCTAAACCACAGTAACTTTGGCATGATTCTGACGATATAAATAAGCAGTTCTGTTTTTTCACATTTGTCTCTGTCTCTCAACCCTGCTTGTGAAGACTGATCACTGATAAGACTGAATAAAAAACACAGAGACAAGTGTTGGATTTTCCACTGTCAACTCATACATATTTTCTACTGTTCATTAGTTAAGACTTTCAGGATCATTTTACCATAATTACTTCAGGGCAGAAGCTAAAATGAGTCACTGCAACAATATCCAGTGTGAGAAATGACTGGTTAAAAATTTATTAAAAAATGAAAATTGTGTAGTAAAATTTTACTTTTTTTCCTAGAGTGAAAGAAGTTTACAGGCTTGAGGAAATGGAGAAAATCTTTCTTAGGTAAGAAAAGCCAGCTGTACCGTTAAAAGCCTGTTCATGCTATTATTATGTCTAAATATTTAGAAAAATAAATGAAGTGAGAGATAATGATTTATCCGCCATCTTTCTTCATGTAGGCTAGAGATGAAAGTTACGAAGAGTTCAGGAGGCGTTCCTCGCCTGTCCTACACTGGAAGAGATGACCGGCACTTCCTTCCCAAAGGCCTCTACATCATTAAGACTGTCAATGGTTTGTTAATATGTACTGTCACCAGCACCGTGAGCAGAATATTTTCATTCTGTTGAATATCAGGACCCTGATGCAGTACAGGAAAGGAATGACTGACTAAATAAGGGTTGTTGGTTTATTTCACGTGTTCAGTTTCTTACATTTCTTTTCCCACAGAGCCATGGACGATGGCATACAGCAAGAACTCCAAAATGAAGTTTTTCTATAACAAGATAACCAAGAAATCAACGTATGCAATGCCACCAAACTCTGCTGCTCCCTTCCAGTATGTACCCTCAGTTCTGCTACATAAAATGAGATGATGAAGTCCAGCTTGTATTGTTGCCATTACATATGTCTGAGCGTTTATCTTTGTTGTCTTCTTCAGTGTTTGCCACTCTGAGCGGCTCTTCTGGGCCTGGGAAGATGGAGTCATAGTTCACGATTCTCAGACCCGAATGGACCCAGAGAAGCTGTCCAAAGATGAATTCCTGACCTTCATCCATCGGAATTACCAGCTCTGAATAAGTGATGGATTATAGAGTGTAAAGCCTTGGGAAAAAAAATAATTTAGTTCATTGATCAAAATTTAATTTGACAATGAATGGAAGAAAATTATTGAGACTGAACGGCTGATAATTGTTCTTTTTTTGTTGTTTTTTATTTAGTAAAATGCTTCTTATTGTCCAGTTAAATGATAATAAACTCCTACTTCTGATAGAGGTTTATTAGCAGGCTGTAACTGGAGGTCTGCAGTTGTGGTGATTGTTTTCTGCTACTTCGAGCAGTTCTATGTGGATGAACCTGTTTGCCTCTATGCCTTTTCCACTGCACTCTGCTCTATAAACTGTAATTAATGAGACTAGCGTCATACCGCAAAGAGACATAGGAAAACCTGCTCGTGTCCCTTTCACGCCTTGCATCTCCCTGTAGATCCGGTTTTACAGTTCTTCTTGTTATGCATTGTGTGTTGCATAGATCACGTGGCACATAGAGATAAAATAGTTTGACTATGCATCCATGCCTTTAAACACAATCAGCTCACAATGCACCTTCTATCTATTTCTATGGAGATGAAAACAACAAAAAGTTAATCAACTGGCTTATCGTCCCCATCATTTTAACTCATTCGTCACGATGTAGCAACTATCTGATATCCATAGTTGATCTGTAAGATTGTGTGAGTGGGAAGTTTGAAAGAGTCCCTGTTAGTTTTTTAGACTTTTTTTCTTGTGCCTCGTTTGTGCTGACAGCAGCAAAAGCGTTATTTTCTTTGTCAAGTGAGGTTTCAAACGCAAATGTAAATAATAAAAGTAAATAAATGGGAGGTTGTGTTCCCACAATGTGCTTTCAACTTCTTGATCAATCGATCGTCTGAATGAGCATCATGGTGATCCTACATAAATAAATAAAATGTGTGTAGCATGTTATATACAGTATATAAATTTCATATATATATATATATATATATATAAAATGTCTTGTGGGCAGACGAAGAATTGCGGGATCAAAAAACGATTAATTGCAATTTTTTTTAATCGAGTAATATCTTATCCACGATTAATTGATAATCGATTAATTGTTTGCATCCCTAAATAAGAAATAGCCTACTGAAGTGTTTTACGACAACGCACATTTTTTCAGGAGATGTGGTTAATGAAGAACCACTGAGCAGACAGGGCTTTCTTGCTTGTTATAAAGAGACACAGTTCCAGATTGCATTATTGCGTTTAGTTGGATAATAGCTGGCGATAGAGCCCATAGTATATGCCTGTTACTGTACCTACACTCTGCCTACTTGTCTTAAAATGCCTTTACTGTATTTCAACATCAAGATCCACATACTTCACTGTGTGTGTGTAGGGACTTGCTGCTACATCCTCTTTTGGCCAGTCATAATTGTGTTGACACGAAAAGTTGTGAAATCATGTAATCAACAGCTCCCAGTATTGAACAGTTTTTACATGAACGCTGTAAATGTTTAACTTGTTTTAATTATTTTTTATTAATTTTCGTCAGGATGTAAACTTCCTGCTCGGTATTACAGCACAAAGTCAAACTAATATAAGCAAATAAAATAACTTGCCGTCTTGCAGGATTGAATTTGTTGGTGTTATCTGAGGGTACTGATTATTATTATTATTATATAATGTATCTTATATATTGTATCTTACATAAAATATACTGTTGTGGAAAATAACCAGTGAAGGAGTGGTGATTGGGAGTGACAGGAGTCGTTAAGGGACGCAAATGTAGGCAAATGCCGGTATCTCTGTGTTGCATTATATAACTTTAATAAGCACACTTGTTCAACTTTAGTGGGCCTAGTCTCTAAACATGGGTTTAGTATCGGCAATCGACCACCTAAACCTGACAGGATTGGTGGGTGACCGCTTAACCTTGCTCCTGCCACACTGAGGACAGGACGGCGTCTGCAATCCCGGAAAACCAACGGTTCTGAGACTAAGAATAGATGACCCACGACATACAACTGGAATCAAAATGTTTTTGCTAATCTAATCTATCTAATCATAACTAATCACCGTCAAACACTTGTCAATTTAATATTTATTATATGGAAAATAATTAGTTTTAAAAATAAGTTTTTTGTTGATATATATTTTATGAATGATGCAGTAATATTCCAACTAGCACTGAAAGGGTTGGAATGATGGGTATTTTGGAGCAGGATGGAAGCTGTTGAAGTGACTAATGTAAAAAAAAATTAGAAAACAAATATTGAAGTATGACGATTTTAGAGCATGGACACGTTTGGCTTCGAAGATAATCGGAGGATGCCACAAATTAAAGATATCAGAGAAAAAAAGAAACTAGGTTTAAACAATTTGACTAAGTATAAGGCTTACTGCAAAAGTACAATCCAAACTGTCACACCATCACAAAAAGAAAAGTTTACAAAAAAGGACAAAGTTGTCCCGGAAAGGGGATTATGGTTACAAATTCTTTTATAAACAAGTATTTCAGTTATTTGCTTGCTCATGTATTTGCGTTGTAGGTTATATGTGGCTGGTGTATGAAAAATACTCTGAAAAACCTGCCTTTCTCTCATTCTGACGTTTCGCACGCTCAACCAATCAGATATCAGAGTCTTGTGACCGGAAGCGATGTTACGAAAACCTGCACATAGGCTCCTCGTATATATAAGTCTATGCTCCACACCATAGAGATCCACACCCTGTCAGAGGACAAAGCGCGGTTCCACAGGTAATTGTATATGCTTTAAAAATTTATGCAACATGTTAAATAATCAGTATCTCTTAGCAGCATATTCAGAATTAAATTACTCCAGGTGGGAAATCTAAAGATAGTTTTAGCGAACTAGCTAAATGTGCTTTGATGTGACATCTGCATTGTGGTGCTGTACTGACTAAATAACGATGCTTTACAGAAATTTACCACAACAAGCAACCGGAGTTTCACGAAGCTGCTCATCAGTCATGCTGAAAGCTATAGGACAATCGTTGTTCTCAAAAGGACCGCAGAGTCCTAAATTCACAGCAGAGGAGAAAAAGGTAAATATTTCCTGTCTCGTAAAAAAATAAAAATATACGGAGACCTTTGGCTTGGTTTTAACTGCTCTGGTTGGTTTTAACTGCTCTGGTTGATTCATGTGACCAAGCGCATGAGGATTTCTTAAAGTTTATTGTGGACAGTAAGTGTACAGCAGTAAATTTTTTTGTTATTATTTTTTTTTATCAGAAATACCAGACATCGCTTGCCCCTAACTTTTCAGATAAAAAAAGCGGTCATTGTGTTGTTTTTTCCCCTATTTTTATTGTGATATTTTCTAAATTAAAAAATAGATTAAACTGGACTCTTTGCTGGACAAGCATGCACGTTGAACATGTGACCTCTGTGTGGGTAGTTTTTTTTCCTTTTCTTTATTTTAGCATTGCACATTATGAGCAAAAAAAAAAAAAAAAAAGGAAAACAAATTTTAGACTGTTTGTTGGATCCTCATCCATCTTCATCTTCATCAAACCTGATGGGATCTGTGGGAAACAATCCCTGTCAAACAACCCATATAGCCTAAAAGATGTATTGTCAATGTCAATGTCAATATCTGGACTCTCCAGCACACCTGCATATGTCCTTTTGTCCACAAATGACCCGTTCAAAGCCACTCCTGTAGTATGAAAAATACCTAGTTGATAATAGGCATGTTGTTAAAATGTTATGGCTGTTCAATATACTACCAGTCCATAAAAAGTTACATCATTACATTACAAAACTCCAACTTTGACACCTGTGTGGAGCAGTAAGGGTTAATTAAATAATTGTCATGGAACATTACATGTAAATCTTCTTTTGTTAGAGAAGATGTTATGTAATAAGAACTCAATTAGATTTTCCTAAACATTTTCATGCCTTTTTGAAAGGAAAAAAAAACAAACTTTTCTTTAACATTGCAGTTTTCCTCAGGGATTAAAAACATATTGTATGTTTAATTTATTTAACTCCTTATGATGTTTTATATTTAATGCTCTGTCATATATATATGAGAGTAGCCGTCAGATGCAGCCCTACTGAATTTGTGACAATGTTTAGCAGGAACAAGAATATGAGGTTCGCAGCTACCAAGCAGCTAAGTGGGTAAGCACCACTGTGACTGGGATGCAGTGTGACACAGCCATGTCCACCGGCTTCCGCAGGCTCTTCAGCTACATTCAAGGCAACAATCAAAACAGTGAGTTTTCTTCCAATTTGAAACCTTGTCAATTCTACACTCAAGGCAAAATAAAAACCTCTTCTACACTTTAATGCACCTTTTTCATAGGAGATGCTTTTTTGTCAGTGCTATGCAAACTTGCCAAAATACAATATTTAATTAAAGAAATATTTAAATATTTAATTGAAAGAACTAATTAAGTAATAAATAT
Source organism: Craterocephalus amniculus (assembly GCA_036024015.1). NCBI lineage: Eukaryota > Metazoa > Chordata > Actinopteri > Atheriniformes > Atherinidae > Craterocephalus > Craterocephalus amniculus. The sequence goes on from JAVQJG010116558.1 coordinate 14,603, forward strand.
ACTGTAGAATGATTGTAGTTCAAGACAAAACCGTTGATAAATAAATGTAGGAGAAGATGCACTTTAGCTCCTGCTCAGCAGTTTGCAACAACACTGCTGCCTTTTTCATACTCAGCAGTTTGCTGCAGCATTATTGATGAGAATATATATTGTCTTTGCTGTTCTCTACTGAGGTCTGCAGTGGAAGGAGAGTGTAATCTAGAGGGTTCAGTCCGTCTTGGGGTTAATATACCCACCATCTGTTCAGGGGCCATTATACACCAACATTTTCATCCACCAGCTGGTGACTGAGCGCGTTTAGAAAATCTGATGTCCATGCACGTCGGATCATTTGATCTCATGCCAGATTAGAAACTTGTCAAACACGTGCTGTTGGTTCTTTGTGTTCTTACAAGTGTGTTTATTGCTGGTTTGTTAGAGGTTAAAGTGGATATGACGGCGCCTGTGACATGTCGTGTGGTCCCAGGAGAAGGACCAAACTGCGAGTCCAAGTTCACCATATCCTTCTACGTCCCAGAGGAGCATCAGGCCGACCCGCCAGCACCAACCGACCCGGAGGTGTTCTTGGAGAACAGAAAGGAGTTCAACACATATGTCAGGTAGAATACAAAGTAGATTAAGCTGATAGGTGCTAGTGTCCAAACAGATAGAGCCTGACCCATTTCTGCTTTTGCTGAAAAAAAACAAACAATTAAATTAACACTTTTAGTCCTCCATATCAAAATATTCACCTGCTCCTTTTTTCCTCCATTCTTTCAGGACATATGGTGGCTTTTCTAATGAAAATATGAAGCGGGAAGAGCTCCTGAAACTTCTGGAGAGCCTGAAGAAGGACGGGGTCGAGTTTGTCGCCAATCCATACTACGTAGTCGGGTATGACAGCCCCTTCAAGCTGACCAACCGCAGGAACGAGGTCTGGATCCTCCAGAAGGCATGGGAGCAGTAGGAAGGAAAAAAGTTCCATCCGCTTCAATCAACTGCAGCTTAAAATAATATGTAGCAATACTTGTTTAAACAGGATTAAAAAAAACATTGACATTTTTTAAGTGATATCAGAAATATTAGAAAGTATGTGATGACAAGGGCTCAGCAGTGGTTGCAGTGAGGCAATGTGTCCAGCAGGTGGTGCTGAGTAGTAAAAAGGAAAAAACCAAAGTGCCTTTTAAAAAATGTTTTACTAACATATTGACACTACAGTCATTTCAAGCTTTTGTATTTTGACACTTTTGATCCTGATAGGTCATTTTTAATTATGTACTACATTTTTGCTCACATACAAATTTTAACAATGACTGAGGAATGAGGGATAAAGAATTAAAGGGAAAGTTCCCACCAAAGCTGACTACCGGTTTAACACATATGTTCATAAGTTGCTTCAGTTGTCCCATTAGTCTGTACATCGACAGATGAGTAGTAGAATCTTCCTTAATTGAAAAAAATAATTGTTTAAAACACAGTCGTGGAAAAAAGTTTTTGGACACCGCATGCATTTGGTAAAAAATCTAAAACATTACAGTCCATTTTCTCTTACAACATTTAAAACAAGAACATTGCACCAAAGCGCAGTACAATATAAGCAAAAGATAGAATAGAATGCATATAAAAAAGAATAAAATAAAAATAAATACATGTTAAATTACATGGTCAAAATAGTGCATTAAGAATCACTCAGGTCTTCAAATGCAGTTTCTTTTTTACAACCACAGGAAAAATACACAACAAAACCTAGAAAAAGCCAAATTCTTTAATTTGAAAATATTTGTGATTGTGTAAATTTTTAGGGGTGTCCAAAAACTTTTTTCCACCACTATATACTATATATAACTAATAGCAAAATGTTTATCATATTTCATATTGCTATATTCTCACTACTGGTGCCTCTACATAAAACTGTCTAACAGATTTAAACCAAGTTACACCTAGCAAGAAAAGGGCTGTGCCTTAATTAAAGTTACCGATATCAGCACTTGTTTTTATGTGCATCTACTGGATTTCGTTTACTTCATCCAATCGAGTTTACTAACTTTAATATTAACACAGTTTACTGAGGTTTTGGATACAAAATTGTTGCTGCTTGAGTGTGAATTTCATATTTAGGATTGAATATTTTCTAAATGAATGTGTCCCACTTTTGAAACCATTTAAATTATTAATTCCTTCAGGTACAAGAAGGACCAACTGCTGCAACAAAACTTATAGCAATTTTCCTTTTTTTTTTTACTTTGAAGAAGCGTAGCTGTTCTTTTTGCATTGTAAGAGGTCCAGCAGTGTGACAGACTCAGTTGCATCATCTGTCATGTCTGTACGTAACAAATGAATTAATGAGTGTGTGCTCAGATTTCAGAACATTTTTGGTGCCTGGTGGGTGGAAAATATTGGCAAAAAGTATAACCACTAATGTGAGAAGTGTCTTTTATATAATAATGATTATGTGTTAGAAGGGATGCGACAAAAAAAGAATGCTTAATAAATGCACACATTGACATGTGAGATTGTACAGAATGTAAATTGTTTCATTTAATACAACTCATCGAATTATCACTTATTCCGATCATTTATTTTCTATTTCTCCAAATTTGATTTTGGGTTGTTAATCTGCCTTGAAAAGAATTGTCCGATCGTGACCTTTCATTGGCTGCATTAGATCCTTGCCACTGTTTACTTTGCCCTTCATCCTCTGTCAGCTGTATCATGCTCAAGTAGATGTTTGCTGAGTCGTTTATTTTATTTGTGGCGGGATTGTTCCCAATATCAAGTTCGGACACTCAGCAGAAATACCAGGTTTTTTATACCCCTACAGCGCACACACACCATCACCATCTAACGCTCAGTAGTCAGATGTGTTGGGTGAGATGAAGCTGCATAATAAAGGCTGACTGTTTAATCTAAACACAGGTTGTGTATTTGATCTTGCAGCTTGGGTTGGACATAAATAATTTTCTGGTGGCAGCTGAACTGTGGAGCCTCGCAGTGCATGCCTTAGCACCTCCGTTTCACAGGCTTTTGAATTAATGAGGGCTATTTTTTTTTCTCGGTAAAAATGTTTGTTGCAGGTTTTTGAGATTTTTACTTGTTTCCAGTTTTCCCAGGGTGGCTGGAAAGGAACTCATTTGAAAAGCTTCTTGTATTAACTTTCATTTAGATGCTGAAACAATGCTAGGTTTCTGTCTTTGTGCTTGTTTTGTGGGAGCAGATTTCTTCAGCACTTCCAACCGAATCTCATTATAGTAGTTTCAACTTTTAAAAAAAAGGGCTCTAATGAAACAAAGACATACTTTCTAAGGCTGCATGGCTGTCACAGCACCTGTTGATCAGGTAACTCAGGTGGCTACTATTTCTGACTTTACTCAGGGCAATAAATTTGATCTCTTTCATTTGTCATGCCTTGTAAAAACACTATGGATGCAGTTGAAAGCATGAGCACAGGGGAGCGGTGAAGTGTCAATAGTGTGATTATTGCTGGGAGGAGTTGGTATTGATCCCCATCTGACAGCCAGATGGAATCGGCTGTTCATGCTGCATCAGAGGACAGTCGCCTGCTGAATCAGGGGTGGAAATACATTGAAAATAGTGAGGGGTTCCCGTTCCCATGAGAAATGGCGCAGCAGTATTTGTAAGAGGTTGCCTTTTAAGCTGCGGGGAGTGTAGAGTCAGGATGGCTCAGCGCTGCGTGGAAGGCTCCATCAGGGCCAGTGGCTGTAATTCAGCTGAAGTCTTAATAAGATGTCCAGAAGAAGACATAACTGATGACCCGAAAGGACAGGAGGAGGGGTTAAAGACGGCCTGCGGAGCGCTCCAGATGACGGACGAGTTCGGGTACCATGGAGACGGCGCTAATGAGGCTATGATTTGGGGTGTCAGGCAGGCAGATGGCTGTGAATCACACAGAGAAATGACAGAGACACGCTCTTTAAATATCACCTTGTTTTTATTACACTGACATACACAAGAGCATTCGGCTACACTCCCACTTCTCTCTCTAGCCCCTCGTCTTGTCCCAATCTCTCTGGGATGAACACGTTTCTGAGATCTCGGCCAGGCGGGAGCTGGGTGGTAGGTGGCACGCTTTGGTCACCGCTGATTAAACCAAAGGTGTGCTGTCTCAGTTTTTGAACCTGATGCTGTTGGGATTTGCAAGACTTAAGATTAAGAGCAGTGGAATGACAGAGCAGAAATATTACCGTTACTGCATTTCAAAGCACCTTTGAAAGAAAGTCTGGTAGAACGAAACCGGTAAATATTATCTCTGTCATTTGATTTTTATGCTCTTTCCACCTGTCTTGCTCTCCTGTGTCCTCCCGTCCACTTTCTGGCTGACCCGGACCAGTTTACCTCACCAGCCCCTCTATGTGAAAATAAATAATCTATAAAAGGAAACCACTCCCTTTCAGCAACACACAGAGCTCTAAAAATATACAAAGTAATCGAAGATAAGCCAAAAGTGTTACTTAGAACTTCTTTCTCTATGTATTTACAAACAGAACCGTATAAAACTGCCAAGAAAATAAACTTAGCAGAAAATGTCAACAGCATTATAGAAATCATTTAATCCCTAAAAAAAAAAAAACAAACAAAAAAGAACAGATCTTCTCGGCAAACTTAGCATCAGGTATGCATGGGCTGTCAGTCAGGGTGTGTAGAGATTTAACAGCCAGGTCTGATCCTTTTTTACTCTTTGGTTGTTAACATGAAATCTAAAAGAACTGGACAATAAAATAAGTTTTACATTTATAGGTTTTTAACAAAACTCATTAAAACAATCTTTAAAACATTAAAGGTCACAAACAAAAACAAGGATCTATGCACAGTGCAAAATAAAATCTACAAACTAAACATTTGTTAAGCCTTTATGATCCTTTCCTTTGAGTTAATTTGCTGCAGTTGAGCTTTTGCGTCGTCCACGCTGATCCCGTCACTAGGTGGCAGCACGGAGCCCTCAGCACTTCCTAACGGACACATGAACACACCGGCTCTGCAAGCGAAACCCCTGAACAACAAGCAGAAAGCGGAAACGGCGATGACGCGGCTGAAGTTGTACCGTGGAGCACTCTGTCGTACCGCGTCCTCCACGTCGTCCCAGTCGGTCGTGATCGGCGTAAACACCGCTGCTCTCCAAAGCCAGTCAGCCAAAAGTAGAAAACGAGTTTCACACCTTCTATTCTCTCCAACCACTTCAGCTACGCGTCACCAGAGCAGTGAAGTCAGCGCTCTGACTTTGTGGTTCCTTCAGTACACCTTAGTTTGCTGTCGTAACTTTTCCTTCAAAAGGAACAAAAAGGATGATTTTAAAAGGAAAAAATAATAGAAACTAGAAACATCAAGCATTAAAGAATCACTATTCCTTTAACAGAAAAGAATCACCAAACCAAGGAGAATGAAATCATGGGAGTCTTTTAAACTGGAGCAGAACCAGTTCTCCCTTTCAGACCGCTGTCCGTACAGCCCGTGATGGGACGACTGTTGGGCTGGCATCGGGACCGGATGCGTCCACACCTTCAGAGGCAGCGCCGGGGGGGGCTGGGACCAGGAAGGCATGTGTAGGGGCCTCCCCTGGCTCCTCTCCAGCCCCCTGCTTGGTTACCAGCATGAGTTCAGCTCCACAAATCTTCGGGAGAGGGTCTTGTTCTTCTAACCCCTGCTTTCCTCAGATAAAGTGCCATTGGAGTCTCTGAGCACATGTAGAGTCTCTGCCGCTGCGGTTAGACTTTCTGCGGCGTCCTCGGCGTGCTCCCCTTCGCGCTCGCAGATCACCGTCATGGGGCTGCTGAGGATGCGGCTGCGAGCGTTGTACTTGCTGCTGGCGGCGGAGGGCGGCGTTCGCGAGCGCCCGTACTTTGTGGCGCTCATGGAGAAGGGCGATGACGTGGGTGAGGACAGAGCCGTGGCCTCGTAGCGGCTCCACTCGTCTGTCGCCCTCTTGGAGCGCCCGGGGGAGGCGGAGGGGCTGTGCGGCGCCGTCAGCGAGGGAGACGGGGGGTCCAACGACGACTCGGAGCGCGTTCGCTGGAAGCGCGGGTCGGTGGAGCGCAGCATCTCGGTGGCGGACATCCTGAAGCTTGTTTCAGAGCGGCTGCCCTTTTTCAGGAGGAGCGCCTTGAAGGTATCGCTGCTGGTGCAGGACTTGCGGAGGTTGCGCTGGATGGAGCCCATCTGACGGGGCAGCGAGGACGCGCTGCCCGGAGACGTGGCCGTGGGGGTGGAGGGGGGAGACTGCGGCTGGCTCCCGGCACGATTCTTGTCGTCCTCAGACTCTTTACGACCCAGGACTTTTCGCTTTGATCTGTCCAAAGAAAGATGCGGAAAATCAGTTTGGTTACAAGTCTGGAGAAAGTTGGCATTAAGTTCAAGCGGGTTAATTAAACTGCAAAGCAAACAATGTTTTTTTTATTTTATTTATTATTTTATTATTTGGCCATTCTTTTTAACTGTAGTGTTTGTGTTAACACTGTGTTCTGTTTAACATGTAAGATTTGTTTTTAATGAAAATGAATATTGAAACTTGAATGAATATTAAATGTATATAAAATACACACTGTTGAAAGGTGGCTTCAGCGTCTCATAAAAATTGCCATCTGTGAATATCTATTATTCAAGAAATATTGATATGACATGAATATCTGAAAATTAATCGATACTGAATCGTATCAAATTTAATCGAAATCTAATCAAGTTTTGCTCTTGTGAATCAAATCGAATCGATTCAGGAAATTAGGAGTGATACCCATCCTAATCACTCGGCTCACTGGAGCTGAATTTTGGCAAAGTGTCATCCTGTATGAAATTTCAAAAGCCCAACCTTCTAGAAAATGGACAAAACAAAGTCTACATGAAGGGTCATACATGTACGTTTTCTGAGGGGTAACTCAAGGGTTAAAAAAACCACAGATACATCCATGTAGCCCACATGGCTTTAATCCTTTCCCTATATTAGCACTGCTGCCAGCAGTCATTTTGTCACAGAAGATATCTTTAAGCCAATAAGGAGTTGTGAGCAGCTGCATAAAATAGAAAAAAAAGGGGAGCAACAAATTCTGGTTAAATAAACCCAATGAGTTTTGCCACTGGAAACTCCAGATGTAGCACAAGAAAAACGTATCATAAAACACAAGCTGAAGAAGCGGCAAAAGCAAAGTTTCACTAATACAGGGGCGACTCGGCTTCCATCAGCCTGCATGGTAACGGGGCAACAAACCTGAAGCCGTCAGATGCCAGCAGGGAATCAGTTATTAACCTGTGATACGCGAGCGTGGCGCTGAGGGATTACTGCTGCAGAGCCCAGGGTAGCATCACGGCGGCTGTGCAAACAAGGCTTGCTAATTAAAGGTAAGGGGCTACTTCGCACCTCTCTAGACAGGCTGCATCCCGCACTGCTCGCCCCCTCTGCACAGCACAGAGAGAAAGACACTGAAACTACCGATGCTGTGATAAGGCAGAGCTGATCCTCAAGGTAAAGACAAGGACAAACTGCAATCCTCCGGTTCAGAGTGAAATTCTCTCATATTAGTCAAACAACCTGTGAGAAAATTAAGAACGAGAAGGAGAATCAGAGTTTTTCTCTGATTTACCAAGACTGCAAAATGTGTCTGTGGCCTAAATTCAACCTCCATCCTGGCACATTAGCATTACATAAGACTTTCCTCACACACACACACACACACGGCAAACACTCATATATTCACACACCTGAATCCAGTCAGCCGTGACGGTTCTACACTCAACCGGCAGTGCTGCACACGAGAAAACACCAAAACAGCAGGCGGTGAAGCAGATCTCAGCCGTAGAGGTGAACACGGCCGCAATATGAGACGCAGCTCCGGGCGCTTCATCGATTTCTCCCCCCGGGCCGTATTACACGCGAAGCGGAGGATCTCCTTCAAGGTAAGTTTGGTTTTCGGCTGCTGCATTTAAGGTTTCCATCGGTTTGTTAACCCTTGTTAAAGAGGTGTGATGAGACAAAATCAACCAGATGGGATTAGTGCACCTCAGTCTTAATAAGCCATCATCACAAACCATCGGCTATGGATTTAAATCTGATGCCAGGTTCAATCTGAGTGCACCGCTTTCCTGCTTTTTATGCACGCAGCTTTTTCTCGTGCATCTCCAATCTCTAAACTCGTTCTGTATGTTGGATTCTCCGGAGGCCTTACGGAGGAGGAGCCCTGCCTGCGAGGTGAACGCAATCTTCTCATCTAATTAGACCGCGCGATAAATCATGGTTGCACGCGTGATGTGGGCACCATAAATACACGGAGGATCTGTTCCAGGCAGAAATGAAAGCGTGCGTTGCTCTGGCTGCTGCCGCACGTGACCGTGAAACACCAACTGTTGGGCCGCATGAGAAATTTATGCTTTCTCCCTTTTCGAAGCACGTATGCAATATATGTCAGAGAGCGAGTGTGTGAGAGCGGCATGCAAAGGAGAGAGATGCAGAAACAAGGAAACTGAAGATGGGAATTTCTCCAGTGGCCTCTAACCTAGTTTAGGACCACAGGGTGTTCAGAGTTAAATAATAAATGAAGCAGCAGCTCGTCTTTTCCTGCACAGAATGAGTAATGTTGACGTGACGGCACAAAACGCAGGTGCCTTGGCAAACATAGATGGGGACTCATTTCGCCTGATTCGTCAGAAAGAGGAGAGTCTGTAGATCCGCTCTCTGACAGATGTGTTTGCTTCCACACGGGACGGTAAAGTTACGACCGGGGAGAGAGGAGAGGAGGAGGAGGAAGAGAAATCCTGACAACCGGAGGGAACCGGGAGTTCAGGAAAGTGAGAAAGAGGGAATTATAATCGGAGAACAGGGGAGGGGACGAATCATAAAACAGTGATGAGAGCGGGAACGAGCTCCGAAGAATAAATTATGGATCAGGAGTTGGAACCAGAGGAGTGAAGATGTTTAAGCGGACGTCTAAAGAGTGACATGAGACAGAGAAGCGGTACCTGTGAATGGCAGCGAAGAGGTCCTCCGTGGTCCGCAGCCGCGAGGGAGTCGGGGTCACCATGGTCTCCTGGGACGCCCCGTTGGCTGGAGACGATTCGGCCGTGCTGGATTCAAAAACCTCACCTGAGACAGACACACAAACTCTTTACATCTCCTGAGTCCATCCTGTGGCCGTAACCTGGAGTGAAAGCGAGGAGGTGCCGACTCTCCTCTTAACATCCCCCGTGTAAAGATTTCCTCTCCTTCCTCCTTCCTCCTCTTCCTCTCAACCTTCGCGCTCACGTCTGCCTGAGCCGCTGCATGCAGGCATACTTCACGCTCGCCCCGTCCTCTCCCTCACCAGATCCCATCCCCTCCCTCCCCTCTGATACGACGGAGCCCCTCCCCCATCCCCCTCCCACCACACACACACACACAAAAAAAAGAAAAAATAAAGCACCCCCCCCGGGACACAGGCCCCCTCCCTTCCCCTCAGGGAGAGAAGATTGGATGGAAGGAAGCAGGACAGAAGGAAAGAGGCTGAACTGGAGTTCTAAGGATGAGAGATTAACCCCAAAAAAGGAGAAAAGGCTTGAGATAAGAATGAATATTTGGACAGAAAGGATGGAAGAGCAAGACTTGAGAAGGTGTGTGAGTGACAAGAAAGCAATGTAGGACAAAATGAAGGAACAGTTGACATGACAGCATGAAGGAGAAGGAGGAGGAGGAGGGGGAGCAGGGGGGGCTGCAGCGTTGCCGTCCCCATGATGAGCCGCCTCTCCTCCTCCGGTTTCACAGTTTTCACATCTTTAGAAGCTCCCGGCTTCAAGTTTGGCTCTGTTTCTTCGGAGGACAAAATGAATTTCACGGCGGCCTGAGGAGCCGGCCACACACACACACACAAACACACACACACACTGGCAGCACTTCAGCATGCGGGACGGTGCAGAAGCCTGAACTCAGGAGAAAGTCATTTTTTCCTTCATTTTTACTTAATATCCACATTCTGTCAGCCGTGACTCACCTGTGTCGTCCTCCTTGGAGCCGATGGACCCCGCCGTGCTGCTCGCTCCATCCTCCTCCTCCTCCTCCTCCTCCTCGTGAGCCTCCCCGTTAGTGTAAGCTTGCTGGTAGAGATCCGTGGAGATGCAGGACTCTCCCTCGCTGCTCTCCGCTGACGGCTCGGAGCTCTCGGAACTTTCCTCCTCCTTCATCCGTCTCTGCAATGCATCTACCTGCTCTTGTGGTGGGCACGTCTCATTGGAGGGTTGCGAGTTAAACGGCGCAATGAGGGAAACTTTGGGTTTCTTGGAGACGGCTGGGGGGGGCGGTTTGCTGGGGGAGCGCTCGCCCATCCGCGGGGAGAACTCGTCCGTATTTTCCTTTCCGTTTAGAAGAAGGCAGCTGCCGTCCTCGGCGTTCCCGTTGAGCACAGCGCTGTCTGCTGTTTCATCTGCGGAGCTGCAGTCTGAGGACAAGTCTTCCAGCAGCCTGCTGACGGGCGACGGTGACGACTGACGCAAGTCTTCCTCTGCAGAGCTGCTCACTGCTAACTCTGCCGGACGCTCCTGGCAGCGAGAGGAACCCTGGATGTGGGGTTTTAGACTCTGAAGGAGCTCCATCGCCGGCTCCGGAGCTTTAACCGGGACCGACCTGCCAGCAGCATCTTTCTCTGACCGCTTGACCGACCGAAGCTGAACACTCTGCAGCGCAAACGGGGTGATGAGCGGCTTGTTGGACTTTGTAGGAGAGTTGGAGACTTCCGCTTTAGGAGCATCCTTTGTTGCCTTCTTTATGCACAGGGAAGAAGAAGTCGGGTTAAAAACAGGTAGAGGAGGAGGCGGTGGGGGCGGAGGGGGTCCCGTGGAGGGGACAGGCGGCGGGGGCGAGTGGGGAGGGCTGAAGCTCCCGCTCAAAGAGGAGCTGGGGGCTAACAGCGTGTCGGGAGATGGAGGAGGAGGGAACTCCGGAGAAGAGGAGCAAACAGTGTTTGGTAGCGGGGGCGGTGGGAAGGGGGGAGGAGGGCTGAGAGGGGTGTTGGGGGCGGAGGAGGAGAAAAGCAGAGGTGGAGGCGGCGGCGGGGGAGGACCGGAGCTTTTCAGCGAGTCGGAGGTGTTGGAGGAAAGCGAGGTGGAGGAGGAGGAGACGGAGACGGAGGAGAGCAGGGACGACTTCCTCTCCGGCACTTTGGGCTTGGGCCGGCCGCCCGACGGAGACATGGAGCGGACGAACGCCGGCACCGGGGTCCCGCCTGTGGGGGTGTTGGACTGGCTGGAGTAGCCGCTGGACGGGGAGGTGAGTCTGTGCACCCGGTCCGGGGAGGAGCCGGCGGCTTTGGGCTTGGCCGACACGCCTCCCTCCTGGCCTGCAGCCCTGGCTGCTCCGCTGCTGTTACTGTGGATCTCTCCTCCGTTCTGGAAAACTCCCGCCGACACGCCATCCACAGCCTGGACCGGAGGCGTCTGCGCCCTCCGGTCTCCATGGTTACGGGGGTAGTCCATGTAGTAACCCCAGGACTCTGCGTAGTCGGAGCGCAGGCTGCTGGTTTCGCTTTGGGCCGGCGTCACGTGGCATAAGGAGTAGACGTTAGCCATGCCGCCGCAGTTAGCGTTAGCCGCCAGCGATGCTGCAGAGCTGCTGATGCTGCTCTGGCTGCGCGGCCGCAGCATCCACGGGTCGTCGTAGTCGCTGCTCGGGCTGTGAGAGGGCGAGGAAGGCGAGGCGCCGTGCCCCTTCCCTCCTCTCAGGCCCATCTGCAGACTCTGCTGCAGGCTGGCGATCAGCGTCTCATTCAGCACGCTGCCGTTGGCCCCGCCCGCGGCCCCCGCGCCTCCCAGGGGCTTCTTAGCGGCCGGCTTGCGTCTCAGAGAATCGGTGCGAGCCGGAGGCGGCGGGGGCTTCTTGGACTTGCGGAGGGAGATGCTGCGGGACAGAGAGCGGTCGCTGTACAGGCTGCCCGAGTCGTCCTGGCTGCCCGTGTCGCGACACTCGTACATGCTGTGCCTGGTGGCCCGGCCGGCCCCCCCCGCCCCGGGCCCGCTGCCGTGGCTCCGGGAGCGCAGGCCCGAGTCCAGGTGCATGGAAGTGTAGTAGCCATCGTTGTCCTGGGAGTACAGGGAGCTGGAGTCGGTGGTGGTTCTGGAGGAGAGCTCCAGGCTGCTGTAGAGCTGGTTGATGGGGGTGGAGCAGCTGGAGGTGAGGGCGCGGTGCGGAGCCACCACGTTCTCCGGCGTGTCGTAGATCCACTGCTCGTCCGGGAGGCAGGAGGGGGGGGTGGGGGCCAGCGTGCTGCGGCTGTGCGCGCTGCCGTCCGACTGACCAGACTCGCTGGCAGAGCCGCTGACCATCATCCCGCTCTCCTGTTTGGGGGTGGAGGTGGCCAAAGCGGGGCATGTGGTGCTGTGGGTGAAGGCGGGGCTGGAGGTCCGGGGGTCCGCGTTGGTGGGCGGGCGGGGTTTTGCGTACGCCGGCGACTGGCTGCAAGCTTTCAGGGTGATCACCTCGGCGGAGCTGGACAGGGTGGCGTTGGGGATGTAGGAGGTGGAATAAGCGGCGTGAGGGGAGACCGCACACGCCGGACCCCCGCCCCACTCGCTGGACTGCGTCCCCCTCACTTCCTGAGACTTGGGCCTGGGCAGGGTGCTGGTCCTCGGGGCGTTCCTCATGTGCACGGCCGTGTCGTCCGCCCGCAGCTTCCTTATCTGCCTCTGCGGCGGGTCCTCCGGCTTTACCGGCGTGCTGCTGTAGATGGGGTCGGCGCTGAGGGACACGCGGGCCCCCGGCCGGGGCAGACTGTGGAAGCGGGAAGGGTCTCCGTTGAGCGCGTGCACCATCATCAGGATCCCGGAGCTGTCGCTGCTGGCGATGGAAATGCTCCCCGTGGAGGAGGAAGCGGATATGCCGGCCATCTGAGCAGCGATGCCCTGTCCTCTCTGAGCTCGGATCCTCCGCATGGACGGGGGCACGATTTTCACCTCTTCCGTCTGGCAGCCCGAGTCTTTGGTCTCTGAACGCCGGAGGGTGGAGTTGACGCTCCCGACTCGGCCCAACGTGGAGTACTGCCCCGGGATGAACATGGAATGCGGCCGAAGTTCTCCACTTCGTCCTCTCGCTGTTAGAAAAGAAACAGAGAAAATAATATAAACAAATGACTAAAATATCTCCTTTCCTCCTCTTGATCCACTAACCTTCCTCTCCATAACTTCTCCAACCACAAAGCCTTCTGCTCTTCTTACTGATAAACCTGTCGCTGAGACGCTAATCAACTCGATCAGGTGTAATTCTCTCTGACGCACTAACAACCTCTGGTCTTCGTCATTAAGGAGGAAATGATGCGGAGAAGAGAAACAGGCGCTACAATCCAACTCTGGCTCTAGCTCAGTCCAAAAGAAAGCAGCAAAATACTCTCCGGCGGTCTCGGAAGGGCAGCTTGGCAGCAAAACAACACACGGGACAAAAACTGCATCAACAGAAGACCCATGAGCATGCATTTAAACGTTGACATGCACATTTTATGCAAAAGCAGGAACATACACAAATGCTGAGATCACACACAGACCATACCGGCTGATGGAGAACCAGGAAAACCAGAGAGGAGGAGGTCTAATGCGTCTCTCATTTGTGGGGGCTCTCCTGTTGACGCTCGTATTCCAAAACATGCGCTCTCCTCCTCTCTCTATCTGCAAACCACACATACACGCTCTCCTTCATTCGCTAAAAGCCGGACTGACAGCTTAGCTGCGGCTGCTGCGATAGATTAAGCTGCAGGTCTACTTTGCAGGCAGCTCCAGTACGAGCAGAGGGAGGGATGAGACACGGGGACAATTACCCAAGTCCAGCCGTGATGACATCCAGACGCTGTAGTCGACGGGGCACAAAGCTCTCGTCCTATCAGGCTCTGCTGATCGTAGTGCTCACGCAGAGAAATGACATTCTCCCGAAACGCTGCTTCTACCTGACAGCTACACGACTTGTAAATAAACATTAGTCAGGCTGGGCTGTCAGCTTAGTGAGCTTAGCGTTCGCTTAACACTCGACTCAGCAGGGACGGAGGTTAAAGGACCTTTGAACCTTTATTTCTGACGTTCAGCCCAACTGTCCGGTGAGGATCATACGGGACCAAACACGAAGACATTGCTCGTGACATGGTGAGTCGGTGGTCTCAGGATTAAAGGATAAGTTCGATTTTTTACAACCTAGACCTATTTTCTAGCATGAAACTCGCCCAGACAGATTTGGTGTAACTTGAACTCCTTCGGGAGATATTCAGATCCAGAAAGTTCCCCCAAAAGAATAAATACACGATATGATAATTAGAAAAACCCAAACCTAACTTCTACATACTTTTAGATGAGTCCCCTCAAAGAGTAAAAAAGGGCCTTTTTTACTATGGAGTTTACGGGGTGAAGGACAGCATATGAGGACATAAATGAACAGAGAAAATCTGCATGATCTTGATCCAACGAGTAAAACTACATGTCCCCGTTGTGTTGTTGCGTTTGATAAAAGTACAGAAGAAGGAATGACAGAAAGAAAGATGCTCATGCAGACGGCGGGTGGAGTCTGTGGACAGCAGAGGGCAACATGTACCTCCACACGGATCCATACCTAGCTCCTGGTTGAAGTTGTCAGGCAGCCCTGATATAGTCTTTCTGCGTTTGACCTTCTTGGGCCGGCGGGACACGGTGTCAGTGTTAATGAGGGAGCGCCGGATGCTGGCCTGGCGGTCAAACACTGCCCCTGGTGGCCACGATGGCAAGAGCATAGGCAGGCGGACACACAGGCAAACGGCAGTCGGTTAGTCGGAGGGAAAAAAAAAAACTCAATAACATGCAGAGGGTTTTTAATCTTTCGGCTGAACATGCAACATCAACAAAAGCAGGGGGTATAAGGGTCAGTTCAACCACATTACAAGAAAAACATTTTCCCTCAGGTGGTTAGTAGCCATCAAGAAGTTATCCAGAGGTTTGAGTAAACGTGACATCAAACCTAATTTGCATGTTCGTGCTTTGCCAATCAATCCACAGGACTGGGAACGTCCATGTGAACAGTTTTTATCTTTAAATGTTTCATTCATCACGTGCAAAGCTGGTTAACTGTTGAAAATGTTTCATGTGATTTGGATAAAATTCTCTTTAGTTCTCTCTATCCATCAGCCAAAAGGCAGAAAACTGGTAGTTTCATCAGCCTTTTACCTCCTTGAGAGAAGCTGAATCTTCCTTAATTAGTAAATGCAGTGAAAATTTAAAAGCTTTAAAGTAGATATTGCTCTCTGGCTGGTGGCTGATGTTTATTTTCACCTTTAAATCTGAGTGTTCGAGATGGGATCATACAAGACAGTACATGTACACACACACACACACACACACACACACACACACACACACACACACACACACACACACACACACACACCACAGTATTCCATTTTCATATTACTCAATGCCTTTCTCACTCTCGGTCTAGTTTTCCTGCAGGAAAAGTGATATCCTGCTAAAACTGCTCTTCTTAGAGCAATCTGGCTCACTGGTGACAGGCTGCAGGCGGCGTGGAAGCAGAAACTGATATGAAGACAGACCCAGTCTATTGCACTCCAGCTCATGGTGACAGAAAAAATCCCTGATCTCTCTCCCAGTGTGTCAGCATGCCCCCCACCCCCCCATCCTCACTCAGTAACCCAAAATGACAATGAGTGGAGTCAATCCTACGTGCGTGGAGTTGGAGCACATTAAGTTCTCATTAGTGTCCAAAGAGATGAGGAGAGTGCAGTTAAACTGGCTCGACAAGATTCAAAGTTGTTGACACTGAAATGGGATTTGAGGAGTCTTTTAAAAAAGCAAACATACATAAGTGTTGCATTGGCTGTTTTAAAAACCTTTCCTTCAGAATAAGATGTCACATCTCTGCGTGCGTGTGCACATCACTGAGAAAACAAGGCTAATAACAAGGGAGTTGTGCTGACGTGTTTTGCTATGTTTGTGTGTTCGTCTGTCAAACAGGCAGCGATCTGACATGAAGTCAGTGAGAAGCCTTGAACCCTGGAAAAGCTGTCAAACTGTTCTCACACACAAACGCCTGCTCACACATGCATAAAAGAAGGCGAAGGTCAGTTTCCAGGAGACATAGTGGGACGGGATTTGTAGGGTGGCAGACGTCCACGACTGACAGTTTTTCGCTCTGTGGATGACTCGACACAGTCGCTAATAGGTGCATCCATTCAGAAAAGTCTGATCATTTCACTTTTTTATTCTTCTCATGAAAGGTTAGTATAAAAGAATAAGTGAGATTTACCCCATTTATGTTGCAGCTGTATATAGGCATGGCATACCTGTTACGTTGATGGCGACTATATCTGTTGGCACGGCCTGAGCCACCAGCCTCATCTTCTCCTCTGGGGTGGGGAGGGGCGCGGTCTTGTTCCATACCATCTGCCCATCAACTTCTGACATCTCGCCTACTTCGCTGCCTCCCTGTGGCGTCTGGGACCTCATGGACAGCTGAGATTTGTCGTCCTCCAGTGATGAAGCCGTGGACTAGAAGAGCAAAAGAGATGATTTAATGTGGTAAAGGATAGAGGAGAGGCGTGTATACTTGAAAAAGATAAGTTAGAGAGTCAATATACTCTGTTTATTCAAAGCAGAGCATAAAGAAGAAACAAAAATGAAAGAGAAGAAGAAGTCAGGATCATAAAAGTGTCCGAAACTATAAATAAGCCTGTTCAGGATAAGTCGAGGATACTTCAATAAATATTAACTGCTGCGACCTTTAGATGCTTGTGATGCTATAAACATGTTTCATGATTGAAATCCCCAACACACACACACAAACACACACTGAGAAAACTGACAGGGCAGTCGAAGTCGGCGGGATAAAGCTTCGGAGCAGCAGCAAGAAGAGAGAGAGAGGATCACTCATGCATTAAACTGTGCAAACGCACTACAAGTCTCCAATCATCAAGTGGAAGAGAGCAACACAGCCATGTTTTACTGCTGCATCCAGGCTTGAAATTGAGCCATCACTCTTTGAATTTGCTAAATGTTCACGACCTTTCACACCAGATGTTTTCATCCGGAGCCCAGGGTACAAATAATCCTGACGTGAGAAAAACTAAGCGCTCATCATCTACATTTACTTAAAAAAAATAAAAAATAAAAAAATAATTTAATAGACCGTGTGTAGTTACATTAAAGAAAGGCTGCAACAGATTTAGCACCAAGCTAATTTCCATCTGTAGTCCTTAACACAAATAAACATACAAAGTAAGACATGAGAAAAAAAAATAAAGGAAAAAAATAAAAACGGGCCCAATACACTAAAAAAGCAATTACAAAAAGGTTCAAAAACAATAAAAATAACTTCTGTAAATAAAATGCCCATACAATAGGTTTTGCAACACCGAATAGATATTAGCAAACAACCATCTACATTAAAAGATACTAAGTGATAGCTAGTGGGCTAGCATCCAGTAAAGAATAATGTAAATAAACTTTCAATCTTGCCCTAGAGTTTCCCAATTGAATGAAGTGTTTATGTTTAAAAGAAAAAGAGCATTTCTGTGGAAAAAAAAATCCTTTTGTCCAGTAATTCTCCACCCGAACATGTCATACATCAGAATAGTCTGGGAGGAGGACATTGGTGTTTTTATAAAAACACAAGGAGGACGGGCAACAGAAAAGGAGGAAGGAGGGCAGTGCAAAGAAAAAATAACCCCAGCAGTTCTGCTGGCAAACATAGATGTTATTCTGAATCGCTGTGGCTCCAGCAGGAGCCTGCTTTATGCCTTTGAAGTTATTGTCATTGAGAGTTAGGCTCAGAGGCCTCAGGACAACAGGAAGTGATGAGAAAGAGAATAGAAGAGGGACAAACTGAACAGAGGATGAGGAGGGCGCCTTTGAGGGGGCCTGGCCGGGGCTGCACTGGGGAGGGAAGTATGTAGGGATGGAAATAAAGAGAAATAAGAAGCGACAGATCAGAACAACAACTGTGTGTTATGAAGGTTAAGGGTCAGAGCAGGAATGAAATAGGTGCTTGGCATGGAAATGCTTCAAGGACAAGGAGACGCTGAAAATAAGAGTCAAATACTCCAGGACGCCTCATAGAACATGTGTAAGTGTGAAAAATAATAAAGAGGCAGAGGAAGAATATCTGGTCAGACTATTTATACTTTACACTCATGGAACAATAAAAACTACTTTCTTATATGTGGCTTATTTTCCTCTTATTTCTCAATGCACCATCTCTTTTCTTAATTCCCTTCTACACCACCTGTGGATTTATAACCATAAGATAAATAGTAAAATGTGGAGGAGAGCAGGTTAAAACTTCGAAACAAAGTCATTTATTATACATACATATTTATTCCTTTTTGATAAAGGATGACCAATAGAAAATGGTAAAAAACAGTGCGTGCAACTTATGAACCACATGGCAATATGAAGAAAAAATATACTTCCGACCACTAGAGGGCAGACTGAGACCATTTTCATTCACTGAAAGCTGCTCAATCTGCACTTGTTTGTCCTCGAAATGTCAGAAAGACTGCTAGAGCTGGACAGATGAATGTCTCTGCAGACACATACATGCCATGCTGCACATCTGCATACCTTCTTGTCAGTTTCATCGTCTTCATCATCTTGCAGGCTGCTGGTAGACTGGATGGGGTCTGAGAAGGTAGGACCCTGAGAGTAGTACTGGGAGCTCCTGAAACCATCTTTCCTCAACTTGTCGCATTCTGGAAAATAAAGGAGGAGAGGAAATTGCTTTTAGGTCACTACATTTAGTAATGCAGATGTGAAAAAGTTGACCGCTCGCAGTTTCTTACTCATGGGCTCTTTTTTTTGCCTTTAAGCTTGCAACAGTAAACGTATGAACATTATGGAGGCAATCTGGTGCTAGCAGCATCGTCGCTGTTATTAGTGATTTACTTCTACAGCATACACTGCTCTGCATTAATGATCATCTGTGCATAGTGACATGCATGTGTTTCTCCATCATGCGTGCGCCTGCAGTCCCTTTTAGACTTTGCCAGGCGCAACTCGCACATCTTCTCGTCACCACCTGCTGCGATGAGCATGCGACGTGTGTGTTTGTGTGTGAGCCCAAAAGTGTGATTAAAAGAGAAGTTTATGAGTGTGTGTGCTACCAGAGGAGGGGGTATCAGTTTCAGTCTGTCACACACAGATGGCAGAAACGTCTTTTCTTTGCTCCATCCCCCCATCTCTCTCCAGGGGCACTTAGCTCATCGTTACTCTCTCTGGGTCTCTGTAAACTCCTGCTAGCACATTCTTTGTTTAGTCTTTAATAGCTAATCATGTAACATTTTTTATGCTCAAATTGCTTAAAAACTAGGGATGCAACAATACCACTTTTTTCCAAACCGATACGATATCGCTACTTGAATCTGAGTACTTGCCGATACCAAGCACCAATACCAATACTTCTACTACACTAAAAATAATGCAATGAAATGGAACACTTTTATTTTTCTTCTCTGCTTTTTACAACAAACAATGGTGAAATTAATAAAAAAATTTATATAGATAAAAATTACAACATAGCTAAAAGTGAAAATAAACATTGCGCGTAATAAATTGGGATCGGTTCCTGGTATTGATCGACTTTAACGAGTACTTAAGAGCAGTGATGAAACCCTTTTAAAAACCTTAAAGTTCAGCTAAGTTTTTCTGCTGTAAATGTGCAAATCTGACAACTCATTCTCCATCATGATATCACACTGGTAGATGCTCATTTCCCTTTAGTTGTATGTTCCGTTTTCTATAAAAATATAACCCCCCTGCCCTGTTATTCTGAGTCCTGCATCTTGTGTTTTTATTCCGTGTGCGTCACAAGATCCACTTTGCCGAAATATAAACAGGTATCAAAGCGCACTGTTACCCTGGTACCTCAAAGATGCCGCTTTTGATCCCTCTTAATGTGCAGTTTATTTCCACAGCTAATTACAGCCCATCTCCACAGAGAGAAACACTGATGCATGTATAATACTGTCAGCTAATGGATCCTGATGAGGCTGGAACATGTAGCTAATTATACAACAAGCTGAAGAGGTAACATGGAAGATGGGAAGTGGGAAGCAGGAGCGTAATTAGGATGATAGCAGGGTGAAGAACTGTTGATGTTGATTGGATGACGGAATCAAAAAAGCCTTGATGAGAGGAGTCTGGCTCGTTGCTAGGCAAAACTGGAGGGAGCAAGATGAAACAACAAAATGTCTAAATGGAAGATGCTGTGGGAAAAAAAAAACTCTAAACACTTTATGTTTCAGTGGCAAAAATAAATTTATTAGGAGATATTTTTACTACCAAGAGCAAAACTGAAGAATAATTATGGAGATTTTCTTGCAGCCATTAACATTTTTGCCTGGTCACGTGTTTCCAGGATCATTTTTTTCTGCCTCAGCCATTATATTTTAATCTTCATCATAGATAGTAAAGGCTGTTTCTGTGGTGACTTAAACATTTTTTTACTATAAAACTAAACATATCTGGCCTGGTGTGAGCTCTAAAAAACCTTCCACTACACCTGTATCTGGAAATTATGGTTAATTCCTCTGTGATTCATCTATGTGCGATCTCAGAGCACAAATAAATCATTTTTGGAATCATACCGACAATCACTTGTAATGCAACTTCTGATATTTCAACCTGTGGGCCTGTTTCTTGCAACTCACCTAAAAACCCTCAGAATCAAACAAGCTTTAACTTATTTGTCTATCAAAGGGACAACAGGTGTCCGTGCTGCCGTATGAGTGGTTATTGATAACTTGTCTGTCCATGGCACACAGCAGTCATGTAATATGGAACCACTTGTGTGAGGATGAAACTGGGGCTGGGCCTATTCTGACCCTCTGCTGCTGTAACTCTATGTTGTACTATAATTCACTTGATGTCATCCCCGACCTGAGACCTTTAATATTGACAAGTCTGATCCGATACATGTACTGCTGTGCCTACACAAACACGCAACACAATCCAGGCCTGGCTGCTTTATATGTTAAAGAATAATGTGTTACAGCAAACTTCTAAAGACAAAAGACTCTACTAACATAGACTAGTGTGGCCCGTACTGATTTCAAAACATTTCTAAATATAAATGTAAGGTTTTCATGTCTTAGTGTCAAAGACGAACTATCATAGCATCTGAAAATAATACCTGAAGTCAAGAAAGAGCTAAACAAAGGGAGGCTCAAACGGACAGCACGGGTGCCCTCGCTGGACACCTGTTGCCTTCCAGCTGGGATGGGGAGGTGACGGCAAGGTTAGATGGTGACTGGTTGGAGGGGGGTGGACATGAATAATCCCACCTCCCAAGTGATGTTTACGTGTTTGCATGCCTAGCAACATCAATAATGCAGGAAGTAATATGCTGGGGTCAAATAATGGAAACTCATCATGTTGCAACTGCCTGCTGACGTGTTTTTTATCCCATAGCACACAAGGCCAGACCAAAGCGTAAACATCTTTTCCACAACAGTCATATACTGTATATACACACTGACATACACATGCACACCTGCATGTGTCTTCCAGTATCTGCAGCTCATTATTTATCTGTGAAGTGGATGGGAGGAAAAAGAAGGTTCTTCCCAGGAACTCAATAAAACCAGCGTCAGCATTTACTGGCGCTCCCACTTCCTACTCTGGGAAAGTTGTGAGAATCTTAAATGAAGAGTTTTCACTCTGTTGTAACGTAATTCTCCGTGTTTGTTTGACAACACACTTGTGTCTTTCCTGTAGCTGCTAATGGGAAGAAGATGATCTCATGCGTTTGCACTGTTTCCTAAACACTAATTTCAGGTTTACACATTACCACTGTGTTGTAGAGAAAACACGACATTCTGGTTTGATGCCATGAGAAAGGAGACACCTCGCAAATTTTTGCTTTGGCTGTAAATAATATATTTGGGTTTCATACATACGTCATTCAGAAACTGGAGACCTTTTAATTCTACGTTTGGACTATTGGTTGAATTGGGGAAATAACCAGGAAACTGGTTTCAGGTGCAACCAAGTATAAATGTCTCATTCATTTGCTCATATTAAGTCACCTTAACCTATTTAGCTGAAGGGGAGAGGAAAATCTGGCTAAATTTAATCTAGAACAACATAGTTGTGATTGTTTCAATTAGGTTTTCTTCACATGCTGTTCAATTTCATTAATAATACCCCTTTCACACTGGTCAAAAAACCCGTTTAAACCCGCGTACAATCGGCTTTTAGTGGCGATGTGAAAGGCTCAGCGACCCGCGTCCATCGACTCGGCAAGCGACCCGGGTTAAAATCGGCTTTAAACGGCTCGGCTCCGATCGGCATGCGGTGTGAACGCCAGACCCGGGTTGACCC
>JAVQJG010116580.1:0-13291 GCA_036024015.1 Craterocephalus amniculus
TTACAATCAGAATGTGCTTTGGCGGATAGACCCTGACGTGCAGTCATCTGCCAAGAAGGAGGATGTTATTCGTACGACAAGCAATTCCCCCCTGGGGGTCTGGACCTGGTGGTGGCGTAAAGGCTGCAGAGCAGAAGGATGAGATTTCCACCTGGTGGAGCATGGGGTGGAGGGGGGCTGCGAGTTCGATCTGAAAGGAAGTCTGCAGCAAAGAGAGAATATTTAAATTCCCCATTGAATGAGATTGGCTGTAAGAGCCGAACGCTGATTGGGAAAGTGGAGGACTTAAGTAAAAGAGGAGTGAAGGAAAGAGTGCAGAAAGGGATGAAAGGAGTGAGAGAGGGAGAAGGTGACAACACTGGGAGGGTGAGTGTAGGATCATTGCTAGTCTTCCTGTCTGAACTTTCGCTATAGCTCCATTTCTTGGAGGAATGCACATGTTTCGGACTACATAAAATACCCATAATCCTTCAATCTATTAATGCTGTGAGGTTCCTACATAGATGAATAAACTAGAGTAAAAAACAGGTAAGACAGTTATACTGACTGGGTCCATGTAGTATGATATTGCCACTCAGTGATGTAATAGATATCTGTTTGACTGTCTTTGAATACACTGTGGATTGTGTTGCTATACTGAGGTTCTGTGGTTGAAAAAGTGTAAACAGCTTATTTTCATAGCACATTTTATGTACAAGACAATTCAAAGTGTTTTCCAAAAAATCATTAAAAGCATTACAACGGTGCACAGAGGTGAAAATAAAAACAAGAGAAATGGAGATAGGACATTATATCAAAACACCATTAAAAACAAGATCATGTTTAAAAATACAAGCTTAAAAGAATTTGGAAAGATCTGGACTTTTAAATAAATACTATTTAAATGGAGTAGAAAACAGGTGGGTCTTTAATCCGGATTTCAGCAAACTTGAATATTTCAAATGATCTGAGGCTTTCTGGGAGTTTGTTCTAGTTATATGGGGCATTGAAGCTGAATGCAGCTTCTCTATGTCTGGAACTGATAAAAGACGGGACTCCAGGCATTATGACAGTTTTTGGTAATAATGTCAGATAAATAGGACTTCCCTGTATACCTCAGTTTGTGAAGTTTTTCTTTATTCATGTCATAATGAAACTGTTTACAACGCTAATTTTTCACCAGTGTGGAGTTTCTCAATGGAGACTTTTGCCTTCCAGTAACAACCTTCACCATTGCAATAGCATCCACAACCTTTGACATTTTGGCATTGAAACTAGTGACAAGCTCATTGACTGAGCCCACTGACAGGGCAGTGTGTGAAAGAAAAGACCTGGTTAAACATCTCACTCCTAATTTAACTTAAACATGGTTTTGAGATAATCCTTGTACTTTATAGAACCCCAATCATGAAAAAAGTATCCATGAAGGATCAGTTATTTACTTGAATGGTTATAGTTTGTCCTATTGATTTATAATTATTGCATGACTGTAATCTTGTTGCGATTTCACTTAAAATTTTGAGCATTTGAATAGGATTTTAAATGCAGGAAAAGCACAGGGTTAAACTGCTTTTATTAAACACAGATCCATCCTCTAAAACAAGAAAAACAAGGCTTTTCCTGTTGCATAGTAGTAGGATTATGGGTCCAATGTTTCTCTATCATTCATAGGAAGGTACGGTATTGTATTGAGTAAAATTATACTGTAATCTGTAAGCTGTGTTTCTGGTTATCACAACTTTTTCAGTTAATAACACTACAGTTGTTCATTACTTTTGACTGAGCTGTTGACATCAACACCACATGGTGAGACAGAGAATAAGCATTGTGCTCTCTTGATTCGTTTGTTAAATTCTAAAAAACTGATCAGTCTTTTCCCTTTTTTGTCTTCAAGTTGTGACAGTCAGTTTAAGTGTTCAAATTAGATAGTATAATTAGCATACATGTACTTCTGTAAAGAAAATGCGGACTGTACCCATTTTTGTTGCTCAAACTGCAGCATCCTCTGTAAAAAATTTGCATGTACACCCAAGTCTTGTGTTCCCATTAAAGCGAAGCTGAGCCAATCAGTTAAAACTTGCATCTACTCCACATTCTGAAAACCAACTGCCAACAAGACTAAATGTCACTTAACTCTTTCACATTTATCTGAGAAGCCTGATGTTAGAGAGGATGTTATTGAGTATTTTCCTGGCCAGTGCAAAAAGAAAGATTGACACTGACTGATTTCCCATTTGGAAAGTATCTCAGCTTGTTTACACTGCAATTTTAGGATATTTTCAGTTCTTCCTCTTCTCATCAGTTATTCTAATTCTTAGTGTGAAGCAGTTTCTAAAAGAAAGGTCTGAGGAATATTTATAAAACATAGAAATTTGCAGAATTTGTCCTTTCTTTATGATAACCGTACAGCAGCTATTACCATAACAAGCTCACTGAGCCATGAGACCTTGGTAAAAGTTCTCTGCCAGCTAAAAATCCCCTGGGTCGCCCAAATATTTGCATCATGTTTCTTTCCTGGTGGCCTCTCCAAAATGGTACAGAGACAGAGAGACGACATGAATCTTCTTTAAATATCATCATATAAAATCCACTTCGTCGTGCACATTGATGCATTACATAAAATTCCCATTTAGCTGTGAAAAGTCACAAATAACTTGTTACATTAAGTCTGACTTCTCAGAGAGAAAAATACACAATTATATAAGCAACTTGACTTTGCTTAGTGTAAATAAATAGATGTATTTTCCATTCATCTGTATATAAATACGTTATTAGTAGTAAAGAAGTGAATGTTACATTCTTTCAAGCAGTATAGCATTATGCTGATTAAGTCAAAGATGTTTTTGTGTGTACTCGTGCGGAAGAATTTCTGGGGAAAACGATTCACAAATTAAACATTGACAAGTGTCGAAAAGTTTCAAAATTTACTCTCATATGACATATTTTGAGTAAAAATTGTGTTCAGGCCCCTTTTTTCCCCAGTTCTTGGACACATCTTTCTTGAGTAGGACTTTGTTTAATCTGCAGCCTTGCTGGTGAAGTAAATTAACTCATAATCTCTGTCAGTCAGACAGATGGAGGAGGACAGTAGAGATGTCAAGTTAAAGAGGCAGAATGAGGATGATTTGCAGAGGAATGAGGGCACTGCTCATGAGTTGGTTTTCATCGCTGACAGTGATGATGAGAAAGGTGGTAATGATGAAGCAGAGTAAAGTGAGGCATTTGAGTCATGCATGGCTATCTCTGGGCCAGAGAAGTCACATGTACAGAAATAAGTCTGGGGTGGGGTGAACCGGCTCCACTATGACTAACATGATAAACTGTGAATGTGTGTGTCCCCTATTGATTGCAGGCTTCATGATGGATAAAATATGTGTGTGTTCAATGTTTTTGATGATACATCATGACTCTGAAAACATTCTTGGCAGTATATGCGTGTGCGTTTGTGTGCGTTTGTGTGCATGTGTGTGCGTGTGATGCTACCAGTCCATCTGTTGTTCTTAATCAGGAAGAGAGCAGATGAGTTCCGTCACCTGGAGACTGGCTCAGGGAGGTCCAATTAAACACACACATGTAAACACGCACAACTGGCTCCATACACTATACACAACTGCCTCTACAACAACTGCCAGTCCAGTGAAATTACCTACAACATTAACAACATATTTCATCATCATTACAGGCGGTGCAGGCACACATTCCCACACAGACATACACAGACAAGGCATGCAGCTCACTTCAAGCTAGGCCTCAGAACACAAACAATCCACACACACACACACACACATCAGAGCAGTTTCAGAGCAGTGAGAAGTAGTCTACATTGTTTTTAAACACTATATCAAACTAACTTGTCTCATTTTAAGTGGTCATATTTTCCATTTTCTAAATTACTTTAACTGCTTATTCAAAGCTCTAAAATGACGGCAACTCTGTAAGTTTCTGCGTCAGACAGAGAATGTGAGAGTAATGTCTAAAGATAAAAATGGCAGTATTTCACTGCAGCGAGCATGAGTGTAAATTGCAGCCAGAAGTGGAAAGCACTGAGCATTGTGTCACTGGTGTCATCCTAACACTTCACGAACAGCAACACACTTTATTTCAGAAAGGAAAGTTCTCCTTGAATTATTTAGCCAGATAGATATAGATATAGATATAGATATTTTGGTACGGAGCATTTGGTGCAGTACAGCGGTGTAATGTTTAATGTGAACAGTATGGAAGAATGTTTATTTTCAAAAAATTGTCATTTTAGATTATTTTATAAACTTGTCTTCTGACAATGCCCTCATGTTGAAAGCTCAGTAGCTCTATGTTGGATTACTCCATCTAAGCAATGCAATGGCTGCTACAGTAGGCCATTTATTAGACAATCAATGTGAAATAAAGAGTTAACATGTAATGTGTTGCCTTGTAGCCCATATGACCGAAAAGTATGTAAAATAAATAAATGTGTTTTATATACCTTTTTGTACTTTCCTTTTTAAGCTGTATCATGATGTAGGAGTGTTCACAGCATTTCAGTGATGACAAAGGTAGTCTATCAAATTCTGATCAGCTGATTGTAGTTAGTAAGTGGTTGATAATTGGTTATTTTAGATTGCTTGTACACCTTTCCTCAAATAACACTCCTTCCAGTAGCACTCCTACACATGGCAAAGTGGTCATGTGAGTATTGCAAAGTACAAAATCATATACAACAGAGTGTGAGCATTTCCTCATCTGGGTGAGTGTCATTCTCTAGGTTTTTTAAAAGAAATTAACTACAAAGTTTTCTAAAGGAAGTGAAGGGGGTGTAATGACATGATCATTTCAACCATAGAATCTAAGGATATGATAATATGACAACAGTTTGTTCTAGGTTACATAAGCCAACAACACAACACCATTTTTTCAAGACACGTTTAACCGTTTGACAGTAGTTTGGCTGGCTTTTCAAATCAAAATGACTTGGTTATGGTTTGAAAATGATTATATATAGGGCTGAATCACAGTCCTTTTACAAAACCACAGCAGCACTGTCTTGCTAATCCTCGCTATTTTGCTGGTTGCTTTGTGTTCCCTGCATTAACAAAAGACTTACGGTGTCATGTTCAGTCAGACGGCAACCTCATCATTAAGTACAAGATCCTCTGACCACTTGTACACAAACGCATTGAAAAGAAAATGTTTATTTTATATTTTACAATCAAAATATTACCATAAAACTTTAGTTTTGTGTCACCATCCTGCTCTTCCAGTAACTGCTGTTTTTGTTGTGATAATCAAGAAAAACTGCTCTTTATTTACCATTAGTGCACGCTGGTTGATTGGAGTTTGTAATAGATATTAGAGCTATGATTCATTCAACCACCTGCTAAGTGTTTTTGAAAGTGCCTGCCCTTTTCCAAACTGTTCTTAGAGAAAACATCCCAGATGGTTCTGAGCAGCAAACCATCTGCTGCATCATGTTAGTGAAATGTATTGACAAAATGCTAAATGAATTATATATCTTTTTTAAATGCTTTATTTATAAGATGGAATATACAGTGAAATATGTTTTGCTGTTGCACTGTCTGTATTGACTAGCCTTTGGTCCTTGTTGACATATTTGTGGAGATAGAAAGATTTGTGGGAAATACGGCAGTTTAATTTTAAGAATTTATTTAATTAAAATTCATTTTCTTTTCTTTTTTAATTTTTCAAAAAGTGACAAACTAGAAGGAATTGCTTGTGATAACTCAGACTGCTCTTACATATTATACAAACTGCATCCAAGTTGAACCATGAATAATAGACATACCAAGTGAAATGCATGCTTTAGCTTCTGATCCCAAACAAAGGGAGTTTGGGTGCAAAAAGGGGGTGGGACATGAGGGCTAAAGCTCTATTATTTGTGTTATTGGTTTCCTTTTTTTTTTTCAAATAATTCATATTTCAGCTGTAGTCTTGTTGCAATTTCTTCCATAATAAAAACCTGTCCCATTGTTTTTCCTCCACTGCATGATATGAGGGGGTTGTGGTTTCATCCAGGAAAGTGATATACTGTAATATTCTTTGTTAACATAAGCTGACTTCTTACAGATAAGTATTGTTCCTGTCTATAAGATTTTTAGGTTATATTCCCAGTATGAACAAGGCTGGTTCAAAGTGTAAATCAACAGAGATCTTTATATTTCTTTTTGGACTTTTTCTAGAAATCTATCACCACTGGACAATCCCAAAATATATGGGTGAAATCCCCCACTAACCCACAATTTCTCCGAGTTGGATGTATTACTGTGCTTTGAAGTGATGGCTGGAGTGTAAAAATATCAGATCTTCACCTTCCAGTCAAACTCCCTCCAAGAGGGACTGTTGGTTAATTTATGCCCCGATTCCAGTGTTTCCTCCCAGGCCTCGATCAAAATTCATTTTCAAGAATACATCTAAAGAAAACTGCTCACATTGATATAACATTGATGTAACATTGTATTTGTATAAGAGACAACGTATGTGTGTGTTTGTGTGTGTGTGCGCCTATGTGTGTGTCAGGCCTAAGGTTAGCTGTGATAGATGTCCTGTTTGGTTTAATTGATGCGGTGCAACGTTGCAGGCTGACACCTGTGCTGTACAGCAAACGTGGAGCCGCTGCCCAGCTGGTCCGTGTACGTTTGTTAGACTATGTGGGAGTTTTCATGCTGCATTTGACAGGCAGACAGCTGCTGCAGGTTTCTTGGTCTTCTACCACAATATGAATATATGATCACTTATATTGGGCCAGCGTAAAAATACACACCTCCCAGAGTTCGCACTCATTATCATACTTCACCCCTGACCCTTGCCAACACACATTGCCTGTTTAGTCATGCTCAATTAAATATTTTTGTCCTTGCATAGTTTAAATGGTGTGATGCAAAAGCCAAGGTCCCAATATATGTCTGATAATGATCCAGCACAAATTAGGATTGTTTTTATTACAAGTACATGTGAAGAGTGTTCCTGGCAAAAAGGGGTTTTCAGGGGTGAGTATAACTGTGAGAAAAAGCAGGTGGTTTTAATACTTCCCCCTTTTTTCTTACTTGATAAAACAAAATATTTCATCAGGAGCATCAAAAGACAAAATGTATTTCTGCCTCTTTCCCTCTCTGTCTCTCTTTGCCTCTCATTTGGTCTTTTGTGAAGGTGAGCCTCTGTACTGTCCTAAAGCAATTCTGTCGCAGTAACGCTAAATATTGCTGAGCAGCTCTTCTCATCAGGCACACACACACTCACACTCACACAGACGCAAACGCACACACATCCACACATATGCACACTTGCAGACACATGCAGAAGTGCTGGGCTAGGGGAGAAATGTGGCCTGTTTCTTTGCAGTTTTTGATGACTCCCGCTGTACTGGTGAAACAGAATGCAGTGTGCATTAGCCCAGGATAGAGTGTCCAAAACAAAAGGAGGAAAGAAAAAAGAGAGGAGCGCTTTCAGTTCTCTCTGTTAATCATGTGCACTTCCGTTTTCAGACGTTCCAGTCGAAAGGAGGTAACATTATCGGACCTGTGATTTTACCAAAGCTACGTTTACACCATTAGTGTTTCTATCGTGTAAGTAAATGTTATTACATAATGTTAGTGAATAATATCTTTCCCAAAGATATTAAATAGATAGTCAAAAAGAAATGGGAAAAAAGTAAAAATAACATTTTTTTGTAGTTTTAAAGGTCAAGCATTTGGGATTTGGTGACATAAAATAGCACAAATTTCCCCCAAATCTCAATGTGTTTTTTCCTCCATTGGGTTAAAGCAGCAACAAGGCAGGGAAATAGGAGAAGTGTAATCCAAAAAAGGAATTCAACAATAATAAAACAGTGTACATGTATCTGAATATGATATTGTCCACATGCCGAACTGATCCTGAGGAAAATTTAGGAATCAACCTTTACACTTTTAACATATTCAATTCAATAACCAAAAAAAGTACTATCCAAGATGTAAATGAAAACTGAATCTTTCATTTACATCTGGATGTATGGAGTAACTACATTGTATTGAAAAAAATTAGTAAAAACATCACACTAAATGTACCAGATTATCTTTGTTTCTTTGCTTTATAAGACAAAAGAAGAAACTAATTCAACCCCATACAGATTTTGGCTTTAAGATGTGCACTAAAAAAATAAACACCCAATTAAATTCTGTTAGGACCCTGCTGTGGCAGTTCATCTCCTGACCATCATCTTTGGAATGCAGGGTATGATGGTAATTTAATAGCATAATATTTGCTGCCATGCTAACATGGAAAATAGCAAGTTGTTCTGCAACATCATGGACTTCTTTATGTATGTATTTTCCTTTCTACGGTTAAAAAACACTAACATTTAATGTAGTACAGTACAGTTGCAGAGAATTAAGAGTAAAAATGAATAGATGAGGGAATAAAGTCTTAAAGTGACACTAAGAGGGTACCCATGTGTTGAAAAGTGACACAAAGGGCTCTTGACCAATCATCAAGAGTTGGGATTGAGATTGTGTTGATAAAACAAGAAACTTGTCTGATCTGTTTGGAAGGAAATCGATATTTTTGTTCTCCTCATGGTAAAAGAAGTGTAATTGCTAGCAGCGTTTGACCCAGAGAGCCCAACTGTTACTGCGGAAAACATAAATTGGCTGTTTCAGTCATTTGATCTGGTTTCCACTTAAAAATGAACAAGTTGCTTCATTAAATTGTGAAAGACATGCTGCAAATAACAGATGAGCTGGGCTCAAAGTGACAAGCTGTAGTTAAAAAATGTCACACTTTTATGTGTTTATGATTATTAACAGCACATCATTTCATCCAACAAAGTTTAGATTACTACCTCTGAGACTTACTTCCATGATGTAAGCCCTGCACATATTCTCTGCATCCAGGCAAGTAACCCCTTTATGTACAAGCAAGCTGCTCAGCCAGTTGGAAAAAGCTCGGGAGTGGCCTCTTTCTCGCTTTGCTGGTGTATTTCCCTCAACTCTCTCTGACCCACAATACCATTGCAAGAAATATTTCTTTTCCTCTCTCTATCTTGGGGTAATTGTGTGAATCAGGAGAGATTGCATTTGCCCAGACAGCTGAGTGGCGAGCTGGCAGGGTAATAAATGGCCTGATAACCAGCACTACTGAGATCCCTCTCAACGCAGAAATAAGAACAAAAAAATCATTACCTGCATCAGACAGGCCTATCCTGTGATGTCACATGTGATCAAGAGATACATATTTTGGGAACACTGGTGGGAAGGAGAGAAGGAAAAATGGCAGAAGAGATGAGAGACAGAGTGAGGACTTAAGTAAAACAGTTATGACACGCCCAGCTAAACATGTTCTCTTGATTTACAGATTATTTTAGAAGGTACAGCAGAGAAATAGTGGAGAAAGCCCAGAATTGGAATACTATCAGTAAAAGAGTTGTGAGGTGTTAGGTCTGTGTCTTAAAACTTTAGCACTGATTTAGGAGGTCAGACTGTTTAGAAAGGTCAAGGAACCACTGATTTCGCTTGTGATTTTACCAAAGTGAAAGGACTTTAAATTTAAAGTCTATTCTCTTAGCTTTATATCTCCTCAATTGTAATAATTACTATAATGTTATATATTCTGAGGGAAACATTAGTTCCATATAGTGAATGCAAATTTCATGCAAATGGCAGTGCTGGCTTTAGAACTGACATTACTAATTTAGGTTGCGCTCATGGGAAGTACAAAGGCAATCATTGAAGCATCAGGTTGATGTTTTTTTTTTTAAGATTTGTTTGTTCCAGTTTTGGATCAGACGACAACAAAGCAGAAGTTAGTTTGTTCTGTAGCCAATAATGTGAGTCAAATCTCAGCAGAACTGACAGTAGGTTGAGAGTAATTGGAAATGGAAACATGTTTCGAATGAATCACATTGTGAACTTAAAGCTGTTATGATTAATTTATTCATTCATGTATTCATTCATTCAAGATTCCTATCCTGGCCTTTATTTAAACACTAAAATCTCATGACCACTAATAATCACCTTTTTTTTATAAATGCATTTTCAAGATCCAGTCCTTGAAGGCTCCACAGGTTTGTGGTGTTTATATGTCACACCTGTTAGTGGTATATATTGTGTACTTTTACACTGCTTCTCCTCTGCCTGACATTTGATGACTTATTTCATTTTCTCAGCTGCAGGACATCAACGATGACCACAGTCCAACTCAGATTACACCACCGTTCTGACCTACTCTGTAACTGTAACTCCACCATCCATCCACCCATCCATTAGTGTTAACTAAGCCTGTAACTTCCCACAGGATACTGTCACAAAGGTAAACGTCTACATCATTTTCACCTGCTTACTTTGTTCAGCCATGACAAACTTTTGACCGAGACGAAGAAAAACATTGCAGAAAGCAGAGTCATCTGTGTTTATAGAAGGGGAGCTGTCAAGTTAAGAGGGGCAGGTTACATGATACCATGAGTATCTGCTACTGCAAAGTTACAATGTCTGGTTTCTGAAGAGTGCACCGTTCTTGGAGCTCTAACACTCATCAAACTCAGTATATTGACCCCAGAACTCATCCAGTATTACACACATTAAAGTAGGCTGATATTTGGGTTAAAACTTACACGATATTCCTGTAATGAACAGCAATTACTGTGTTTATGTTAGATATGCATGATCACCAGCATCAGTCAAGTCCTACTCCACAAATTATTTGGATCATTACAAATAAAACCCTTTTTTATTATTTATACAGAGAAGTTCAGTCAATCTTTTGGTAGTTTTTCTTCTCATTGCCATACAGAAAGAAAGCTGGAAACTATCTTTCCCGTGGAAAGCCTGGACACCTCGAAGTGATGAACTAGAAAAGAATAATTATTCAAGCCCTGGTGAGGACTTCAGCATCTCTGAGATAATAATCAGGATTTTTACAGCCATCATCTGAGTTCACTCTCAGCCCTCTTATTATTTCTAACCCTAGTAGCCACTTGGTTCCAGGGAATAAGCTTGAAGAACTCTCTGTATTCCTAATAATGCCCACTCAGCCCCAAACCAAAGACAGGCCAGCGAGTGATCATTATTTTAACAACTAAATACACATGACTTTCACTGGGGAGCTTGTACACAGAACAAAAAACAAAAGTAATGTTTGGATTTTCCTCCATCAATTTGGCAATAAATAACACAAGCCGCATGGAATAAATTAGAATTTTGCTGTATTTGTAAATTAGTCAGAGACTACCCTCCAAGAATGACTGAAATAGGAACCCCCAAATGAAAGTTTTTATCTGATGGGAAATTGTTCTGACAGGAGAGGAACTTATATGGAGCAAAAGGAGGGATGTCTTCATGAAGCAGCTTACAGTAACAGAACTGGCAACTATTGCACTGCTAAAAGCTGAGCAAAGAATGACAATGAAGGCTTAATTTGATAACAATGTTTGGCTCCCCGGTGATTTTAATAATTATGATTTACTGACTAGCTTTGCAAGCAGTTTATTGATCTGATTGGTGAAGGTTTGCTTATCATTGCAAAGGAAATACATTTCCATTTTGCAATCACTTTCCCTTTCCACTCTGCACAGCTTCTCCACACTTTTCCAAGATAACTTTCCAGACGATTCTGTGAAACAAGCCAACAAAGAGGCCGAAAAATGATGTTATAAATTTATAGATTATAGATCATAGTGGGAAGGTTGTAGTGGCCTAACTCTTCATAATACATCCAATATTTACTGGTGAGGCCACTGAATTCTCAGATGGTATCCTTATCATTGTTCCAAGCACGCCCACTGCTCGCTCTAACTCCCAAACTCTGACTTTCACAAGATACTTATTTTAACCCTTGTTGCAGAATTTAATACCAAGATTCCTTTGCTAAACCAGTTTTGTTGGATCATTGCATGCCTCTATTAGGGATGTTATTTATTCTTTTGTAGGACAAAGTTGACATTTTATCATTTATTTACTCGTTTGCAGTGCCAGCCCAGTTTCATGATTAAATGTCATGTCACATGCATGGTAATGAGATGGCAATATGTCTCTAGGCTTCTCCTTTTTACATAGGAGTGGGGCTGGGCGATATGAAACGATTTTTATATTTTGATAATTTTTTCCTTAATCATGATATACGATACATATCTCGATAAAAAATTTTGTGGTCATGTAACAAAGAGGGCGCTTAAATGTGCAGCCTTGAGCTCTAAATTCACTTTTATTAGGGATCAGAAGCACATGTGCATAAAAATATTTGACTGAAATTAAAGTATATATATGTATCAAAATAATAAAAATACTTTTCAATGACCAAAACGAAGATACAGTTGTGCAAAATGCTAAAAAAGAGATACTTTTAATCCACACAAGCTAACTGGATATAAACAATGTTACCTTATTCCATATCAAAAATGTACAACTTATAATTAGGTGTAATAATTAGGTGTACTTTTCTCAGCCTAAGCATTGTATTTTAACATTTCACCTCAATCTCCTACATATATCTAAGCGAGTGAGTGCAAAGTATGAAAAATACTGTGATTAATGATACAGTGATGGGAATGTGGAAGCGGTTTCAAATAGCTAATATCGTCTATAAGAACCTGCAAAGAACACACACACTTCTTAAAGTAAGTGGAAAAATAAATAGTGTCAACATGTATACATGGATACTAACACACATAGACGTAGTTTTAGGGGGGGACACAGGGGACATGTCCCCTGCACTTTTTCAAAAGCCCGTTTTGGTCCCCTGTACCCTGTTACTGTCCAAAAGCAATATTTCGCTACATTAAACAGAGATTCGTTGAGTAGAGGTGGGCGTATCGATCCTAGTATCGATAATATCGATACCAAACGCTAATATTGATATCAAACGATACCAATGTAAAATATCGATGCGCAAGCCCCCTCTCCTCCACGCACTGACTGCTGCGCACGCGGATAGATCAAAGTAAACTCTCTGAGAGCAGTGCTACGCTGTGTCACACAGCATGGAGCTGCGCATCCCCCTCCCCCTCCCCAGTCTGTTGTTGTTGCACCGTCACAAGGCTGCCCCGGCTACAAACAGCCACGCGGTAGCTCACTCCCAAAACCAACCGCACGCGGCAGCGGCGAGCAAGCGCTAAGGGGCGGATGCGCGGAGCTTTGCGCCTGGCACCCTACAGGCCGCTACACACCAAACGCGATTTGCACGCCGGCGACCGTGCGGTACCACGGTGAGCGGGCGCAGACAGCTTGGTGGCGGCGCGTTGGCGCAGGTTGCTAAGCGACGGAGCAGGAAGAGTAGTATTTTATGAACTTGGGTCTGTCCGAGAAAGTAGTGACGCTTTCAACAATGCAGCAAAAGTGTTTAGCTCTCA
>JAVQJG010116592.1:0-18993 GCA_036024015.1 Craterocephalus amniculus
GTGTGTGTGTGTGTGTGTGTGTGTGTGTGTGTGTGTGTGTGTGTGTGTGTGTGTGTGTGTGTGTGTGTGTGTGTGTGTGTGTGTGTGTGTGTGTACAACAGGCTGAGACCTTTTGGTCTCCAACACCACCTCACATGGTGAGAAATGCTGCCTTGGAAATCAATTATGTAAATACTAACTTATGCAAATGGCACATTTGAATAAATCTGTGTTTGGGGAGAAAAGATTTTGGTGTGGTTTTATACTCGGAGTCAGGATAGAGAGGCAGAGAGAGAGAGAGATGGAAGAAGGGGGCTAAAATGAGGATTAGTCTGGAGAATGTCACTGGCAAACACTGTGTGCAGTTAAACTCCTGATTTGGCTTTTTAATTAGGGAGAGAGATGTGAGGAGAAAAGGAGAGAGACACAAATGCAGACAGAAAGGAGAAAAACACGGCTAATTCACTGACAGGTTTCCAGGTTTCCTCTTATCACATCTCAATGGGAATAAAAGCGGTAAGCACATTCATCATGTGTGCCCATCACAAATACAGCTGGTACAGCTGAGTGCTTTCACACTGCCTTTTATTTGGTCAAATAAGTGCATTTCTACATTTCTCTCTAAAAGGCACACTGAATGATGTAGGGCGACATGTTTTCCTGCACACATACACAGCGAGCCATAACACCAACACACAGACAGATCATGGTAATATTTTAGCTCCAACGCACACAAAAAAACGGAGTAACACTTAATTAACCGCAATGATAAGACACGGGATAAAGCTGTTAATCTCTTCTCCTTACTGAAAGGAAGACGCATGTTCACTGTAGTTGTATTATTGACAATCTTTGGTTCACTGCTAACTTCTTTCATATCACAACATTCAATGACTTCCTGTGATTTTCTTGTATTCACTGGTAGAATGTGAGCTTCCCCAACTTATCAACACAACATGCCGACTTGCAGAGTTACCTGCTTTCTGACCGACATGCTGACACCTCACATGTGAGTAAATGTCAAATTCTTTGCACCCTTTGCTCACTGATGCACACCTCTATATTAAACCCACTCACTGAACCTTGACACATGTAGATGTATCATGATCCGGACTCAGACAACTCTTTATCGATAGTGACACAAATTAATTAAAGATTGTAATTTGCACTTGTTAATCTTTTTTTTTAACCTTGGGGGATATAATAAAGTTGCAGCGTTAAGTTGTTACGCTACATGAAACTGCTGTGATGTGTCAGTGGAAAACAGCTCAGAAATAGCAAGAGATGACTTAAGACTGTAGTGTTTTGAAAGAAGACATCTGAGTGCTTTTGAAGGAAAGCAAAAACTAGAAAACACACATGTGGTGTATAAAAATTATCTTAAAAAAATCTCAAACCTTCACCAAACATAACATGCAAGTTTTTAAATGTTGGTCCACATGGCTTCTTACAAGAGAACAGGACAACTGTTGAAGTGTAAGCATTCATCAACACACCAACCCCTGCAGCTGATATATGTGTCTACGCGCTTCCACAAGAAAACGGGTGCACAAGAACACCCCCGTAAGCATGCACGCACGGTGCAACAAAAATACCAAATGCATGAATTGGTTAGTCTAGCTGATTGCTCATTAAATGTGCGTATTCGTCACATAACCACGGGAGGTTTGATGAATTAACACTTCATCGCCAGCCTGCTTTGCCACCATAGACAGTCGCAGAAGCAGAGAACAAAAAGTAAATGCTACCAGGGAGACAGCGACAAACAGGATATCGAAACAGAGATATCGCTTCAAATAGAGAAACAAAACTAGCCCTAATTTCTGACTGATAAACCCAAAAGACTATTACTGATATGAAAAACCTGTGACCCACAGTCTGATTGTTCTCATAGACATGCACAATTATTCATGTGAAGCATTGTCTTGGAAAGATTACTTTTCCTTTGGATAATAAGTCTTGTCCGGCTGTCTCATTACATCACAACTGCTCTCCGAGGAAAGAGGTATTTTGGTCCCACACATTAGTCCTTTGAACCAACAGGATGTGTGCTTGGCGCTCTCTTGGTGCTCTGTACCGATCAAAATCTCCCTGTTCGGTGAACGCTCTGCTCGTCAGCAATTACCATTGCTAGAGACGATGGGGGAGCTCTGTAAAGTGTGTGAGAGAGCGTGCACAAAGGGCTTAGCTGCTTTAACATGCAGAAAAGATGTCAAGTCTGTGATAACACTGGCTGATAACATGTGGTACAGACGTGCGTTAATGTGTGTTCTATGAAAGACTTTATATCTTTGTGTGCCCTGGTGTGTACCTACATGAGAAGTCACACAAAAGACCCAATACTCATCACTATGGTGAAGGCCAGACAATCACTTTCAACAACACCACCCCCTGCTAATTTCTTAATTTGCTTTTATAACTAATTATTTCTTCTTGATCTATTTTCTCCTCTGCAATTCATTCTCATCCCTTTTCTCTACCCACTACAATCACACTCGTATATTTCCAAGTAATCTCCTGAGCAACGATGTGCAAATGTCTGCTAAAACCAAGGGATCTGGGATTATCTTCAATATGCATGGTCATTCTGGTCTAAGGAAGAAAAGTCCATCATAAGATTACAGATATTTAGCTGGACCAATATATTTAATCTGTTCACACAAGTCAGTAGGTGAAAAAAAGAATGCTACCATAGACTAGTTTAGCAGGGAGGAACGGGTTAGTAAATAAATGTATATGTTAATTAATAATAGAAGGGGTGCTAGTGCTGTTTGTAATCATGGAGATAAAGAAAATTCAATTAAAACACAATGGTTGGAGAAAAATAATCTATTCAAGTTCTGAAATGTGCTGAAGCAAGAACACGCAAATCAGACAAATGTCAATTAGACTCCGACAGCAGGGGGTCTGCTGGTTAGCGGGAACATCTTGTGACTGAAAGCTGCATATTCACTGCAAAAAGCAACATTTACACCTCGTCAAGTGTCATCTCCAAGTGATTCTACACAGCAGGTGGGCAATACTGTTAACATGTGTGGCATCAACTGCTGTGGTCTGAGTGTTTGTCATCTCAGGTCTGACTTTAATGAATGTGGGGCTTTTCACCCTGGTTTTCATCATCACTCTTACGGACAGTGTCAGATGCTTCCCTGTGAGTCATCACTCACACACATGTGCAAACACACACACACACACACCACACACACACACACACACACACACACACACACACACACACACACACACACTGGACAGATAAAAAGATGAGAGACGGAAGAGAAGGAAGGAATTCTAGGAGAACATGTTGCCCAGCACCACATGTTGCACCCGAGAACATGCATTTATCCTGCTTTTAATCCATTTGCCAACTAAACATGCTTCAACAATGCCATCTAGTGACCATTCACTAGTACGCATCCTTCTGATGCACTGCAGAGTGATTACTAGTAACACTCCACAACATATAAGCCTACAACAAAAATATAATCCCATGGGTGATAGATTTTAAAATTTCATATGGTGAAAAGTAAAACACAAAAGATTAAAAGATTTACTTTAAACCTTTCATTTTGAAATGTAGTATTGATCACATATGATATAACAGAACAACACGATTTGCTGTTAAAATATGTGCAAAATAATCCTAAATGGGTGTTAAAGGAAGGAGGATGTGAGAACAGGGACATGAGGAGTGACCAAATGGGCACTCCATCATTATTCACACATTTTAGTTGAAAAAACACAATTCTGTCTCATTTTCAAACTCAATCTCCTAATTATTTATTCGTGCAAAAGATATAACAGCCTACTGTTGCACAGCATCCATCAGAGCTTAGGTGTTAAACCATTTCGCCTCATTTGCATCATTTAAAATTGTGATCTTGACAACCTTGACAGAAGTGTTTATTTGATTTTATAGTCTGTTTTTGGGAGCTGAGGAAATGTTCCTCCTGGGATTGAACACATACCGGACATGTATGAAAGACTGGATCGGAGGAGTTACAGCCTATTTTCTATCCAACCATTTTCTAAGCCCACTTTGTCTAACTTATGGTTGCTGTTGGGGCTGGACCCTGTACCTGCTTTTGTATAGCAAAGGTGGGGCTGACCAGTTCATCACAGGGTGGACCCAGAGAATCATCACAAGCAACCACGCATACTCGCACTCCTATTCTCAATTTAGAATCAACAATCGTCCAAGCTTACATGTTTTGTACTGTGCGAGGAAGCTGGAGCCAGAATCTTAACCAGGAATCTTCTTGGTGTGAGCCAACAGTCGTCTGTAACCCTGACATCGAAAAAAACACTCGTAACTGAAGAAGACTAGAATTCTAATTATCCAAATACGTAATACAGCAAGTTACTTTGATAACCATCTGTGAAAAGAGGATGTTAAACTTTCCACCACTGGATACCAGTAAATTCATCTGTATGAACACAGTCCTTGCCCAAAATGGAAACAAATAGCTGTTACTATGGTAATATGTCCAGCTTTTATTGATTTTATATCCTGGTATTTTCATACGTATCTGCCTTTCTAATTTCTAAAAGTTATGTTAAATGCAGCACATCGATTTTTTTTAAATTCTGCTGAGCTTTTTTAAATGTAAAATTGAGCCCAGTAAAGTTCTTTATCACTGGGTTTTGCATTGGATGATACTGCTGCAGACAAATCACAGCTATAACACATAAAATTACAAACATTCACCCATGATCCACACAAAGTCTGTCCTTTGCATCCACCAAGCAGGCTCCTCAAATTCAACAGCTTAAAGCAGATGCTTGTTTTTGCCAGCGTGTATGAGCTGCTCGGAACTGGATACCTGTGTATACTAATTGCATTTTTCTTGCAGCAGGGATGACACCTTCAAGGTGGAGAGAATAGACGGGAGGCAAAAACAAACACGGGAGGTGCAGGAGATGATAAGAGGAGGTGTTAATGTAACTTTGCATCTCTTGCACGTCTTCACTCGAGGTGGAACTGTTAAATATAGTCTCATAATAGGAAGGTAGGGTTTTCATCTTTATGCTGGTTGGACTTCACAGATGCAAGAACAGAGCTAAAAGAACTGCAGATGATCTAACTACAATTAAGTTGTGTGTACAAACCTTATCAGAGACACTATATGCTATTTAACAGTACTGTTTTTATATTACTAACATGAATACATAATAGTTCTATTTTAAACAAGCAGTGATTTAGAGCTGGGGAGCCGGTAGTTCTTATCAGACATTGCTACTGTTTACACTGTTTTCAGGAAGAGAAGCTTCTACCTCTCCATCCTCACTGGCAGGTTAGCAATTAAAAGCAGCTATGGGAAATGTAGCAGAAAGAATTAAATACTAATTTGGAGCACTTGACACAGACAAACCTGTCCACACTTTGCCATTAACTGGAACTTCAGAATGAACTAACTCCTTAAAACAACATCTCTGTGAGGTATACATTTGGCTCTCAGTGGTAGGTTCAGCTAAACTGAGGAATCTGTCTCCAGTCAGATGCTGCACCAGTACACTTATTTTTACTGAACAAAAGAATAAATATAAAACATCACAGAGAACCTGAGAAGGGAGTACTGAGTGACCCGTGTATGAACCTCTACCCACAACATATAAAAATTCCTCCGATGTAAATCCACAGAGTCGGTTTACAAACACACACACACACACACCGGTGTGTGCATGCCACAACAGATACATACACAAAAATACACACACATACACACACATTAAGTCCCAGCAGAGGATGTCTGTGCTGAGGCAGGGGTAAATGGCTAATGTGAGTGCTTGTGACAGGCAGCCTGAGGCAGTGTGGGGAGCAGCTCATCTCCTCGACAGGTATAGCCTTCACACCTCCTCCTCCTTACCCCAACAGTGACACAAAGCCTGCATGCTGGGGAGTCAGGAGTGCATTTGATGAAACAGGCTGGGATTTGGGGTTGCTTCACATGCGTTTGTTAGAATGTGTCTTCGTCACAGTTGTGAGTGTAAGTTTGTGGGTGTATTTCCTCAGAGAAATAAGGCAG
Organism: Craterocephalus amniculus; assembly: GCA_036024015.1. Classification (NCBI taxonomy): domain Eukaryota; kingdom Metazoa; phylum Chordata; class Actinopteri; order Atheriniformes; family Atherinidae; genus Craterocephalus; species Craterocephalus amniculus. Next base: position 6,006 of record JAVQJG010116592.1, read on the forward strand.
CTCACGACTACTCAAAGTGGAGTGTTTTATGGCGGATAAGAGCAGCAGAGGGTGGAGAAATGTGTTTCTTTGAGCCTCCAGCTGCGTTGTTGCTACTGTATGCAAGGTCACTAGAAAATGCTAACCAGACAGGGAAGTCCACCTGCTAAGCTACGCAGATAAATGCGTAACACGGAGAGCTTTTAAATCAAACTCATGACTTTTCAGAATCTCTTCAAACTGCAGAAGCAGAAACACCTTAATTTATGATGTAAGACTTTTTTGCCAGCTATCAACTCCTCTTTTTCAATTTGCTGAGCAGGAGTTAGAATTTAGTCAAAGGAGGGATGAAATTGGGCAAAAATAAACGTGTTAGGCAGTTGAGCAGAAACAAGTCAGAGGAGGAGGTGACACCAAACACAGAGGACAGGTGAGAAAGAAGAAAAGGAGACAATGGGATGGTCGCATAGCATTCAAAGCCATTATGCTCTCCAGACCTTTAACAGACTAAACGGCCATCTGTTTCACATTGATTATCACCTTAAAGCAGCAGAACCCTTCCCGGAGCACACAACTCTGCTTTGCACCTGAACATACTGAAGTTCCAAAGCTTCCTTTTAATTGTCTACGCACACATCTCAAACTACTGCTGCTAAAACCTGTCAAGCACACCCATCATCATTGACTGAGATGACTTAACACTTTGCTCCTCGGTGCAGCCAATGCCAGATGACACCATCAGTCTGTACGCACCTCTACACAGAAGTACATACACACACTGACAGGCTGTATTGACTTGTAATGACAGGAAAAGTAGAAAACAAGGCTTTTAACGGAGAGTGCTGAGTTTCTTGTTGAGTTGCGGCATTATTAACATTCTGAGCCCATATCGGTGGAAGCTAAGCCAGCAGCTTCACTCGGCATTCATTAAAGTAATCTGGCACACTGAAAAAACAGCACCGCAGGACAAATCAATTGGAGAGAATACAAGATAAGACAGGACACTAGGAAATCCACTAAGTTCAATTTTAGAAAAGCATGTGGATAAAAGTGCTGATTAATGGCTGGTTGGGAATCAAGAATTCAAGTGTTACAAACAAAAGCAATAAAACATCCATGGTTAGCATTTAGATTCAAAAGTCCAAGATCAGTGACTAGATCTGAAACGTCTAATGAATAAGAAGTTATTCATATAATTGTACTTATTCTCTAAACCAGCCGACTTAGCTTGATGAGGAAGTGGTGAATAATGTCTCACATAACAATGTTGTCCAACTATTACAAAGAGAAGCAGTGCCTATGTGCAATGTTGTCATTTATGAAGACGCAATGGACTCAGTATCCTTGTGTGTGTAGTACATAGTTTGTAATATGTGTAAACTAATTTGTGTGTTATTTTGAGTATTGTGCAACATCGAGTTTGTGCACCATATTAAATATTTTGTGCGTAACTAACAGTAATTGCGTATTATGGTCAAAAGGACACACAAATAGCTAGAATTTACACACAAAATAATTCACACGTCATAAATTACAAAAACGCACAAATTCTACACACAAATTTCTTACCTTACCACTTAAATCTCAAAAATGTGGGTTCAATAAAGGCTTCTACAGAGACAAATCGTTGTGTACACACATCACCTGCTAAGCACAGACAAAACTGCATGTACACACAGGTCAATTTACAAGTGCTCATGAGTTTTTAAGACTCTTATAACGCTTCCTGGAGCCTCACAGCTTCGAGCGTGCACAGTGTGGTTAAGTCTTTGTGAAAAACTGCGTTATCTGGACAATTACTGGATTTTCTTCTCCAGTTAGTTAAAAGTGGGAAATATGCGTTCTATCTCTGCATAGCTAGACAGATAGGTGGGTGGGTTGCTGGGTTGTAGGCAGGTGGTATGATAACAGCTACATACTTTCAAAGTATGACATTTTTTAGGTTGAAAAAAATAATAATGTGAGTGTAGAATCTAAATGTTTTATGCATTTTTGTAATTTTTGTATGTTTTAATTTATTTTTGTGTGTAATTTCTAGATATTTGTGTATTTGAACATACGTTTTCAATTAACCCAAGTTAAAACAAATAGTTTAAATATTTTATAAATCAAGCATTAAACACACATTAATATTGAGTCTATTTTCTCTTCCTTCACATTTTGATTAGATGCCATGAAAAGCAGGCTACATACAGTGCTATCTGCTTTCAGTAAAACTCAAATGAAAAAAAAAGAAAATCAAGTTAATATTTTGGTGAGGATAGGTGATAGCCGGCACAAATGTATAAATACCTTAATCAAAGTGTGTTAACACATTCACTACAATCATGCACTCTTCTACAAGTGCTCTGGAGGGTCTGTACACAAGGAAATATTTTTTTTAACATTTTAAAGCCATGAAGTTTTTAATGAAGTTGCACAGCCAACTTTTGGATGGGTTTAGACCCAGAAGGCATTACTTACCAGTATCTTGCCCTTTTCATGCTCTTGACGGGCCTTCTCTTTCTCCATGACGACAGCAGGGGTCAGATCAGCCAGGCCTGTGATTGCTGCAGTCTCTTTCTCTCTCTGAGCCAGTTTGGCCAGCTGTTCTTGGACCAGAGCCTGCTGACGATCAAAGCTGCAGCAAGGAGAGATAAATCTGTTAACTTCGTACACGAGTTGTTGTTCTCACACACGAGTTAACCATCAGGTTCAAAGCATTTTATTTCAATAAATTGGTACTAAATCTTTCATTTTGTGGATGGTACTTGGAGTGTATGCACGTTATCTTTTGCATTGTTTCCTTTGCATGGTGTTGTTGATTAAAGGGGTAAACTGTACTGTATGCAGGTTATTAAATATCATTCTAATATATTATATGAATATATTTGGCCTTGCACCACAATATGTCAACTTCAGTAAGCAATATAACTGTGAGTTGGTATAAACCTTTGGACTTTCCAACATGTTACTCAATAGCAGATCTTGATAGAGCATTAGCATTCCAACAACATAGCACCATGCCAGTTATACTTACAGAGTAAATCAGCAGAGGCAGCGCTGACAGGTCGCTCAGCATGTACAGTATATGTTAGCATATCATGCACGCTAATTTATATATGCCACCTGCACTTGAAGAAGCTGACTGTGTCAACACAGTGGGCTCACTTTAAATAACTCTTCAGCTTCTATAAAGCAAATGTAGTAATAATTTCTTTGGATTGTATTATTCAATAATAAGTTTAAATATAGGTAAACTGACATCAATGCAAAAATGTAATGGAAGGATATCTGTAACAGCTAGAGATATCCTACATATGGAAAAATGCAAGTCATTGGCAAATGGCAATTACATTTATAAAAACACTTCATAACATGTCAGATCAATGTGCTTCACAAAAAAACCCACACAATTAATGAATATAAACAGAAATATTAATCAAACATATTTTTCCAGATTGTTCTCTCAGGGCTTCCATAATCTTCACAAATAGCATCTAAATAAAAAAATCAAAACATAATGTGCACTTACTTTTTACGCATCTCTTCCTTTATCTCCGAAGCAGAGGGTCCTGCAGGTTTTGCATCTAAAAATCAATGCATTAAATATCAAGAACATTAAAAATTGCAATCAGCATAGTTTTTGGAGGAACATCTGCCTGAAAAATGTGTTTCAAAACTGAACAAAACAAAATGCTCTCATTTACATAATTATCCCCAATGCTGAATCGGGTATAGAGTACAAGTTAAAAGACATCTGAATTGCATGTATTTGTGTACATAAAGAGTTATATGATTATAATAATGCTTTTTACAACATGTGAAGAAAACATTATTAGTTCTGTATAAAGCTAAACACTTGTATTTGCCACTTAAGTATTATTCTAAATGATGAATCAGGCAGACGATACTGTGACTTTTAACACCCTTCTGCAAGAACTACACTCAAACAAATGAGTGTTTCAGTGGTCAGTGTAAAATAATGGAACTCACTTCCAAATTATCTTTAAAGTTCAAATATTCTCCAATTTTAATGTAAATAGTAAGAGAAAACCTTAAAATGTATGAAAAGAATTGTATGAATGGTTAAAAAACAAGAAAAAAGGATCTGCTAGATAGGGCTGTCCCGATCCGAAACCAGTATCGGGTATCGGTGCCGATACCAACAAAAAAACAAGGATCGGAAAGTCCTGCATTGAAATATGCCGATTCTGTTGCCGATGCCAGTTGATCAACATTTTCTATCCAGCCCTTTTACCTCAGCACACTTTATGAGATCGCCGTAGTACATTTTCTACTGGGTTTACTCAGTTTGTTTTTTCTTAAAACAGAAATGTGCTGTGTGTTACACAGAGTCTTTACATTTATTTTAAATTAACTCATTGCTTCATAATTAATGACTAAATTTTTCTCACACCCTCTGTTGTGGACTTTTTCAGTTAAACCTTAAGGTTTTGAGGTGGGTTTTGACACAATATTTTGCTCATAACAAAATGTAAGTTTCTGTATGGGGTATCGGCCGATCATCAACCCTCTGTATCGGTATCGGAAGTGAAAAAGTGGTATCGGGACAGCTGCTAGATGTATGTGTTTTGAGCATCTACTGTAGACGAGGCTGTCTTGTTTGTTCAATTTCAAATAAGGATGGAGTACGAGTTAAGATTAATTCTTCTTCCTACTCCAGTTCTGTTTCTTTTTACTGTACAATGAATGTATTACAATTGTTGTATTATACTTATTGTAATTGTGATTTTTTTTCTGTCTTAAACTCAATACACTACCATTGAGAAAAGAATATACATTTTAAAAAAAGTAAAAAAGAAATGAAACTTTCTTTAATCAACATTGTGAAGCAGTCCGAGATATTTAAACAAAATCTGTGCACATGTAGTACCAGTCAAACTTTGGACACATCCTTTAGGTTTAATAAGTTTGTGTATCCAAATATTTTTAATTGGTACTGTAAATGACAAACAGTAGAGGTCCCTATTCTATGAGAAGCGTGTTAGATAGGAAAAGCAATTGTTTTCTATTCGGACATACTTGGTGGTGGCTTGTGACTTTCAGGTGGAGGAACTGATGGTTTGGTGCCATCAGACCCCTGAGACTCCTTCATCCGTCGCAACACATCCCCTGACAGCTGGACAAGAAAGTGAACATAAGCACGTGCACTTTGACGTCAAGACACACGATCTCGGTCATTGAAAAACAAAATATTACAGGTTCGGTCCATAACACTTCATACTGTACTGTCCTTGAGCGAGTCACTGCTTTAAGGCTGAGCCTAGCGCTTTAATTTTTGGAGCAAATGCTGTATTATCTGCCTAAATGTACCAAAACAAGTTTCTGTTGTTGATTTATTTCCCTTCTGCGCAACCAGCTGCGCAGCCTTTACATTAAACAAGTGGCGTTGTACAGTATGTGGTTCACATAGCATAGTAGCTAACATGGACGTTATCAGTGTTACTGTTCGATTTGCTAGCTAGCATCATATCTGGTCGCTTGATATTAACTATTATAATAATACACTTTCAAACAGGGGATAAAGGTAACTTGGAAGAATGAAAAAGAAGGGGTATGACTGGGGTTCATGTGAGGACATGGGACCTGTCAGGCAGTCTGCACACCTTTAACTGAATCCCACCTTCATATTTCAGTAACATTATTAGTATCTACGGCTAAAAACACAATTTTAACAACTATAGCGTTATATTTTATACCTTCACTCCCTCAATTACTGTGACCTTCTCGTCTTCGTTCAGCCCGAATGACACATTCCTCACGGCACTTCCATTACCTCCCATTATGACCAGCTGCCACTTCCCACGGGATAAGAACAAATACTAAACGCAGAGTCGACAGGTGTGACGGGAAGACATAAATGAAACGATAGTCGGAGGTGCCGCCACAGCGACCGGTGGTCACAATACTCCAATAAAGGTCATTCCTGGGTTGTAGTATCCCCTAAACTGATTGGTTGGATCAAATTTTTCGTACCCAATGAATTTTCGTCATTGTCATAAGTCACGGAAGTGTTCGTGGGAGTTGTAGTTCAGCTCTTATCGGTCAAACGTGAAGGATGAGCGTATTTTGACTTTTATAGCATATACAGGCATAAGGGCGCTGAGCAAAATGACTCAACAAATCATCACACGGGGGCTCATATAGACTGACACACTGACCACAATAAACGACAGATCTGCGTTTATATTAAAATATAAAATGTCTCTAAAATATAAACTGGCAAAAAACAAACAAAAGAATGAAATAAACCAGTTTATTTTGCGGATCATGGAATGGTCAACACACTGCAGTAATACCAACACATTACTGTACAAACAATGCACTTAAGAATAAAGGCAATTCAAACATCATTAGCAAAAAAGACTTCCCCAAAGGTTTTTTTTTGTGAAAGGAAAGCTCTTTATGAATTAATTAAACATTATTTTCCGACTGACCTTTCAATCTGCCCCACAGCATTCCCCTGCACTCAAATTTGTACATATATCTCAAAGTCAAGAAAAAACATGACAATTATTTGGGAATATCTTCTTATATTAATACTGCCAGGTTAAATATGCCAGTTAGTTTTACTAATCATTGTGATATTTGGGGTATAACTGGAAGTGTACTTCCCCAGAAGCCATAGCTAAATGTGACAGAAGGGGTTTCATATTAGTACCACCAGAAGGTAAGAAGTATAGATTTTTATTAAATGAATGGGAAGCAATTAAATCATGCCAAAAAATACGCAAACAGATTTGCATTCCCTTGCTTTGGTTTAGTACTTTCATTATTTACTGTTTTTTTAATATATGTTACATCTCTTCCCTGAGTCTCACGTTCTCAAGGGGTCCAAGGTCCTGGTTATATTTTCAAACTGTAGTCTTACCATTATTTAATACTATAAAAATGAGCAATATTGTTTCCGGTCTCATCAAGAAAAGAAAAAAAACAAGATTGCACCAGGAACCTCTTTTGGAGGAAATAAAGGTGAACTGCAGGCGCTGGAAAGTGTTTGAAGTGAAATACACACAAAAAAAGCTTCTACACCTTTGCTGTTCAAGTCACACATAATGGATTCACCGAGTCCGGCTAACACAAAACATTTCAGAAGCAAGAATTATTTACCTGGTAGAAGATGTTAAAGTAAAAGCTGACATAAACACAAGGAAAATGAGAGCATACCAGCGAGAGGGAATTCCATGTTTAAGAAAAATTTCTGCATCTAAGCCCTTCCTAGTAAACAGTTTTAAATGCTCCTTGGCCTTTAAATGTTTCTGTATTTAGTAGTTAGCAAGGTATTTATAATATTGCAGTGACACACATCTAAAACACACCATTCACAGCAGGGACAGAGAATGTATCAGCTGACAAAACAAATTAAGATCCCTGTGTTCAAAGATGGACTGTGATCATTGGAAACTGATGAACCAACTCAGCCACATGTCTAACACCAGGCAGTTTATGACAAAAACAGCAAAAGCTATTACTAGAAGCTTTTGGTTGGAATGCACAGATGTCAAGTTTCAAATCTGGAGAATGTTCAGATTGATTTTGCAGAATCGGGTATCTAAAATGGGGTAAAAGCACCACAGATTAGGAATGAACAGATGGTTTGTGGTACTAGAAGTAAGGAAAATATGCTCAGCCCAGTCGTTAAGCACCCACATCTAAGAGCATGTGGAATAGAATTAATATCAAGACTTTCATCGCCACAATAAAGAACAACACTCCTAGTGTGGAGCTACAGCAGCAGTGCCCTCTGGCAACAGTGTCACAAAAGCAGATGCTAAATTCTGTCCTTCAGAAATATGCTAGCGAAAGGTCTCTCCGTGCATGTCCATTCATTTACTTATTTTGGCATCATAGCAAGACCAAAATTGCTCTTCCTTGGTGTCCAATCACTTGGATCTGCAAAGGGCTTTTTTTTTGCCCAACTTCACTGATTGCCATCCTGACAAATTTGATACATATTCAAAATTTGTCACACATTGATCGGTCTCCAGCGGTCAGCTTCAATGCTGTTAATGCTGCTGGACCCATAGGGTCCAGATGCAACATCATCCAGGTATGCTCCAACCATGCGAGAGCTGCTGGCACCAGAGCCATCGATCTGGGTGGAAGAGTAGTACAGGCCTTGGTCCGTCAGGTCCTTGCGGCCAAGGCCTGCAGCAACTGTTGGAGGAAGGTGGACGTCACTCTCGTCAGGCTCGTCCACCTGAGACTTGTAGGAGAACAGGATCTTGGGCTCTGAACTGCATGACAGAAAATATATATTAATACAATTTCTCTTTTAAAAGCCTTTCTAAAGTGATGAAAAGTGATTTCAATGCATTTTCAATTTCATGCATTTTAAGGCTATAAAGATACTGAATATTATGTCAAACATACTGAATGAGTACATACCCAAAGAAGCCTTTGAGGAATGTGACATAAATGAGTGGAGCAAAGGTGGAAAAGTACAGGAATGTGGTGACATCCACACAGCTGGTTCAGGGAAGACAAAAAAGTAAACAGTCTTAGTAAAACGTTCAAGGCCTAAGGAGATAATAAGCTAAAGACCAAAGAACATGTTGCTGCTACTGGTTGATCTATTTAAACCATGTCTGCTGCTTTAAGCCTTCATAAAGACTCTATCATGTCAGCGAGTTATGTAGTAGTTACAATGCAGCAGTTTTGAGTCACAAAAAAAGAATCAACATTCATACGGGGGAACATTCACCCTCATTTCTATGCAATTGTAAAATCCAACAAAAACATGTGCAATTACGAAAGAATAAGACAGAATAATACTGACCAGAGTCCCTCTATGATTCCAGCACACAGCAGAGCACTGCCCAGGCCCTGAACCAGGTTCAGTAAAGACAGGATGGCAGCATAAACATAGAAACTCCTCTTAGCTGGAAAATAGAGGCAAAGCAGAGATTTGTGGACAATTCAGAACAAACTATTTCAGTTAGAAAAAATATGCAGCACATTAGACTAGAAATTATGTTTTAAATAGTTTTAAATTACACATTAAGCTTGCAAAAGAGAGTCTGAGGCACATCGGGGCTCACATAAATAATTTTTTTCAGTATAAAGAAAATACTATCTCTGCTGAAAATATGCATTTATAAACTTTGATTGTCCTCAAATAGAAAATGTTCTGATATGAACCGTTTTTGGTTCAGTTAAAATAATCTGAAATAAATAAATAGATTCATGAGGGGAAAAACCTAATACAGAATAATTATTCATTATTAATAAAAACTAAAACTTTCTGAATACCATCACTTATTGGACAATCATACTTAAAAGCAAAGGACAAGCAGGTTACTTGCATGTCCTAGTAACCACTGAACTGTGAGCTGGTAACAACTAACAACAACTTCAGGAATAATTTGACTCTAAAACTTTCATTAAAAAAACCCTAAAGTCGAACACTTTGGTGTAAAACTGCATTTTATATTTTCTCAAACCCAGTTTGAAATCTAAAACTTACATGGCAGAGAAATCCTCTCCCTCACTGGAGTTTTAGGCAGAATCACAATCAAAGAGTACACCTGTGAGAAAGGGTTACATCACAAGCTAAAAATGGTCACTACAACTTTTGCTTTTCCTCGTGTTGCCTTTGAGGCAGAACTGCAAATTACTGACCAGGAAGAAGAAGCAGGAGCTTGCCAACCAGAAGTGACGTCCTCCATGACCATAGATGTTAAAGTCCTCCGCGGACAGGTGACGGTCTGGGTACAGTATCTCCAGGGTACCCTAAGGGAACATATCATCTATTTCAGTTTCATCCAGAATGACAGTCAACAACACTTCCTTCTCTTGTCATCTGTAATTACCTGTGTGATGGAGTATGCCAAAGCCAACACAGCAGTAATAGCCAGCACACGCTTTATACTAGAATTACTCTCAAGGTGACCTAATTAATGAATACAGAAAAAAAACAAATGAATCAAAATTACATCAAACTATCATGTGAGCAAAGACAGAGAAGCCACACTGGTTCCCATACAAGCAAAAGGAGAAACAGAACAAATAGAATAAACTAACCAAAGGCTAATCCCAAGATGATGACACTGAGCTCAATAGCGAGCAGGAAGAAGCGGGTAATTTCCCACAGCACCTAAAGAAAACAACAAACATCATGAGAAACCACTGGAGCAAAGAAGACCAGCTGTGCTCCAACACATATTAACCTATGATACAGGAATAACTTCACAGGTCAGGTGACACTCCATATAATCATTCAGGCATTCTTTCCTTCCTTTAACAGTGTAGCGATGACAGTGTGTTGTGGGAAAAGTAGGTTCATCGCTACGAACTCCTCTGGGATCCGTCTGGTATGTGCGGAATGTCAGCCGTGCCTTTCCTTTCAGACTTGAAAGCACAAGCTCATGCAGCAGCTCATATCTGCCCCTCTGGGTACCTCATAAAAGTCATCTATGACAGGATAGGTCACCCGTATATTCAAGCATTATGTATAAATAAAAAAAACATGCAAAAAAATAAAAACAATAAAGGCAAGCTTAGAGAAAAGCAAGCATCAAATCAAAACCAATTTCACACAAACTGGATGTTCCAGCAAAGGAAAATGGACATTATTCACCACCACAGCTTACTAAGCATTAGAGCCTTGTAACAAGGACAGCTCTGAATACATAAACTCAAAAAATTATTTTGAAAACATAAATATAATAATCAACAACTATTATATAGTAATTTGAAATTAACAAAACAATAACAATAGGACAGTAATATGAAAAATTCCCATTTAAATCATATTGTATGCAGGTAATTAGGCATGTTAGACCTGGCAAATAAATAAAATACCCGTTTTATGAATAAAAAAGCAAAAATTGATGAGTGCACAATAAAGGGATAATAAACAGATATGCCCTGCACTTGTTGTTTGGAACATTAACACCAAATAATATTTTTTCTAAAATACGATTGCCTGGTTTAGTCACATGTACATTATAATCCTTCAATCTGTGAAAACTTATGATCCAATGTTTTCTTTTGTTATGCAACTGTATGTGTGTGGGGGGAGGAGGGGAGTCTCTTACTTTATCTACTATGGTGGCTGCACTGGATGCACTGACAGTCATGGACACAATAGCTCGGGTGATTCCAACTCCTGCGACAACAAAAACCTAAGAGATACAGTACACAATTAGTTAAATAGCATAAAACAACCTTACCTCTAAAGTACACAGAGTGAAGCACGGCTGATAACATTGTTCTAACATGAACAGTGCACAGAGTTCAGCTGTTACCTTGGCATAACTAAAAAATCCTTTTCTCTACAGTTATTATGTCCATAATAAAAATCCAGATAGCTGTAGTCGGGTTAATGGGCTGACAAGGTAATTTATCCATGCCATGAGGCAGAAGTGAAAGTAAAAGTTGTGAATAAATGGTACTAAGTGCAGCACCACCTCTACAGCTTTAGGGGATTATTAATGCTTCAACGAAAGATTCACAGGCTAAAATTAGAGTTTACAAGATTAAAATCTAACCATCAGGTTAATCTTCACTTATTGGCCAAAACATTACTATAATAAAAAACCTATGATCAATGACGTATCGGGGTTTTTTTTATTTTTATGTGCATCCTACCAGCAAGTAGAAGGTGACAAAAATGGGGCTTGAGTTGAGTCGAATCTTTGCCCTGGCTGAGGGCAGCTTCCACATCAAGAACACAAAGAAGGCCACATTAGGAACCAGCAGAAAAATGTCCCAGAATCGCACCCTGAGAATGAGATGTGAAAGTAAAGGAGATGATCCGGCACCCTCTAAAACAAACACGTCTTTATCTGCAGCTGAGACTTAACATCTGCAAAAGTTGTTTGCTTTTCCAACAGTTTACTGCATTTTACTGCTGGTTTTACAAAGACTAATAATTACCTGGAGTCGCCAATGTCTTCATACAGAATTTGCAGACATCTGTGGGGCTTAGTGATGTTGGATTCACTGGTAGGTTGCCAAGTTGGGAATGCTGATGTGTTTTCAGGTGATGTAGGTGAGATGGTGTCATTGTACTGAGTAAACTTTACCACAGCAGTTGCTGTGGCTAGCATGGTGTCAGAGCCTGTACAATTAAAATAAGACACAGGTACACATCTGGTTTATTTTAATGAGGACGACTCAAGTTGTGAAGTGAAAACTGAGAAAGGAATTTCTCCTCAATATAGACAGACTCGGTCGCTTTTTAGTAGGATTCAACATGTGATATGCTAAAGGACCAAACGCATCTACATTAAAACCTCTACTGCTAATGAGGTTAGCTGATGTACCACACTGGCATATGTCACTGATTTTTCTGTCTAAAGTAAGCGTTACATAACGACAGTTATTGCTAAAGCGACTATGCGCGTTGACTGTAAAATAATAAAAACAAAGCACCAGACTGTAAAGCTTAAGTAACTGTTAATATCTACGGAGCCTCACTCAATAATGGACAAAAAAAATGAAGTTTTTCAAATGTTAGAAATTAACTGTTCTTGCCAGAGTAAGACAAAGTTTTGCCTCTGATGGATATCAGTCCGACTTGTTATGGCGTAGTGATTGTCACTGTACTTTCATTTAGCAGAAGGGGAATTTCAGGCGTCAGTTAGGCGGCTAGCTTGTTAGCATCCGTCTAAACGAGCTTTACTTGTTATTTAAAAATTTTTTCCAAATATTCTTTAGCAGGAAACACAGCATAGGTGTTAATGCTGAGGTTAGAAAAGCCAGGTTAAATGGCTTTTATTGCCACTGCTTAAAAGCCTACTGGCTCGCGTTAGCATCACAACAAGCGTGAGACTGGACAGCCAGCGTAGTGACGCCAATCCAACACAACCAGTGCTTTAAATTGTAAACATTCACAACTTACCTCTTTGGAAGACTCGGTTTCAAGTAAATAACTCGTGTAGAATGTCGCAGTCTATGAAATCACAGCAGCAGACGCTGTAAGCGTTGTCATACAAGCTGTAATCGAACAAGACATTGATCACTAATGCGCGACATGGCTGAATCTGCTGGATACTTTCCT